>BPLR01016069.1:0-108352 GCA_021605095.1 Caerostris extrusa | reverse complement strand
GCTACGTATTGCTCAACCATTCTCAATCAGTTCTCTTTCGCACACACGAAATCACATACATCAAGTTAAAAAAATTTAATATTTTTAGTATGTCCGTAAAATTTCAAAACTACACGTTTTGTCGAAACTATTTCACCTTTACTTTAGTTGTAATTCATTCCGATGAAGCTCATAACTGTTCTACTCATATTGAACGACACGCAACAAATCAAACTTAGATATTACACCGAGACAATCATTCCGAGTTTTGAGAGATTTGACTGTTAATAGCAAATATAAATTGCTTCAGTTTGAGAAGGAATCAATAAGTCACCAGACCGCCTTGACATTTTGGGTCTCCATCAATGGCTGGTGACAAATTCATTATTAAGAGGTGAAAAATCCAATACTCTGCAAACTTTGATAATCAATCCCGTTGTTAAGTTAATTAATTGGCAGCATTCATTTGGATAGAAGCAGACAATATCAAGAAAAGAGAAGAATAATGGCGAATCAATACTTTCGCCAGAAATAAAAATTTTTGTGGAGAGAAAGTTTGTTCCAGATCGCACCCTCCACCACATGGAAGCGAGATAGCATTTAGTTTACCATTTTGAAGGTTCATATTCTTTAAAAACCGATAATTTTACATTACACTCCTGTCCTTTTGAAATTTATATATTTCTTGAAAAGCTAGACTGATAATCAATACACTAATCACTATTAATTCAATAATTTAATCAATATTAATATTTTTTGTTATAACGATAGTTCTATATTTAATACTAAACTTTACAGTATATCATTTAGAGGGAATGTTATTAATTTTTTTTATTGGTTTAAGATACAGTAATTCTTACATAAAAAATGAATGCGGGCTCCTGACTTTTCGGGTAATTCTGAAACATATGTTGTGCCATTAGAAAGAGAACTGAACAGGAATTATCAAAAGGAAAAAAAAAGCATTGAGGAATTGCAAGCGGTATAGAGTACGTAGAATTAACATTGCAAATTCGCTTGCAAAGTTAATCGCTAAATACTGAATACATATATATATATATTTGCTTTTAATGCCATAATTTTCCTTGTTGAAAAATACTGAGGTGATTGCACATTATTCATATTTTAGAAAAATTAATTGTAGCAAAATGAAAAACATATACAAAAATCATATTCAAAATAATTAATTAATAATGTGGTACAAGATTTTCTTGTTTCATGACGTCACAAGACGAAAAATTGTAAATGACCGCGAAAATAAAAAGAGCGTTTAAATATTTTACAGATTAATACGTAATTAATAAATTAGTAAAAAACGTCCCTCGTTAATTATTAAGATAATGAAACAACAGGTTTTCAATACTTTCAGATGACACACCATTTTCAGATTTTAATAGAGAGATCCAACAAAGATGAGATGGGGGAAAAATAAATAAATGAAAACTCATTTCCTTTATCAGTATTTTAGGAAAAACAAATAATTATTGTCGACTGAGAATAAAAAAAAAAAAAAAGTATAAAAAGAGAAAAAGTCAGCTTACAGTTTCATTAATAAGTAGTAGGATATATATATTTTTTAAATTTTAGTAATTATTGATATCATAAATCATAAAAATAAATACATATAAAAAAGAATTAGCAATACATTTTTAAACCCAATTAAATAAAAAAAAGTGAAAATGTACAACAGAAAGCATATATTATTAATATACAATATAATTTGATGTAAAAGATTTAAAACCCCAAATTTTTGCATTCTATAATCTAACTCCTATCAATTTTTTTTTTTTTCAACTCAAAAAAAGGTCACTTTTGAATTGAGCCTATGCAGTTTATCACAACTTGATAATGTATAACATAACTCGACATAATTTATTGCACGTCATTTAATAAATGTTTAAATTTAACTAACCGAAATTATTACTTCCTCAAAAAGTTATTAGATCACCAGTTATTAAATAATTAAGTATGTTTAGGCACAACTTAATTTCTCTGCGAATTCATGTAGGTCCCCGTCTGTTTAGCCCTCGTGTGCACAAGATGACTGCAGAGCGACAAACCAATCTGCAAAATACGGGGTGCTTCATAAGTACCAGGCTTACAAGCCTTTAGAGAGGGGATGGTGCATACCTTAGACGACTAAGATTGCATAGCAATGAGTTCAATGCTTCGAGTGTTCAATACACTGAGGCATCGGTAGTAGAATGTGGAACTATATGCATCTAATTTATAGGGCTGTCTAGTGCAACAAGTGAACAGCACAGCGCTTATGAGCGTAACAATATTTGATGAGGCATACTTCCAGCCCCTACTACGGTTATCTGAGAAAGCTTACTTCCATAGAGTCGTCATGAACGTATGGTAAGAACTACCCTCATCTGAGAAAAGCTTGTTTCCATAGAGTCGTCATGAACGCATGGTAAGGACTACCCTCATCTGAGAAAGCTTGTTTCCATAGAGTCGTCATGAACGCATGGTAAGGACTATCATCATCTGAGAAAGCTTGTTTCCATAGAGTAGCCATGAACGCATGGTAAGGACTATCATCATCTGAGAAAGCTTGTTTCCATAGAGTCGCCATGAACGCATGGTAAGGACTATCATCATCTGAGAAAGCTTGTTTCCATAGAGTCGCCATGAACGCATGGTAAGGACTATCATCATCTGAGAAAGCTTGTTTCCATAGAGTCGCCATGAACGCATGATAAGGACTATCATCATCTGAGAAAGCTTGTTTCCATAGAGTCGCCATGAACGCATGGTAAGGACTATCATCATCTGAGAAAGCTTGTTTCCATAGAGTCGCCATGAACGCATGGTAAGGACTGTGTCAGGCCGGTACAGGATCGGCCAAGATCGATAACGCGAGCTATAGCACACCATGCAGGTATGGAAAGTGCAGTAGCAACGCCTAAAGGAATCTGCATGAAAGCATCCGTAGATCACTTTGGCTACTGTTGAGATATTTAATCAATGTGCACCAATACAAGTAACAAGACATCCTTTCATTTCGGGTATTTCTGTTGCTTCGAAAAAGCATTTCGAATCGTCTAGGTGTATCCTATAAGCCTTTAAGCCTGGTACCGAGACTCCCTGAGCAATGAAAGGATCACCAGCAACAAACGACTTACTTACCTTCCGATATCCTCCATGCCTGCCACAGCTCATCCACGTTGATGTACTTGTCGTCTCCGTGGAACTCCTTGTGGCGTTCTTTGTGCCGCCCGTTCTCGTACTGGAGTTCGTCTCGCAGGAACTAGAACACAACATTCAATAGCATATGTGTCATGCCATAAACAATCAAGTCATACATGAATCATGTACCATCAAGTCATGGTACATGAGCCATGCCTATTGCAAAAAACACTAATACTGTAATAGTGTCCAGTAAATGCGAATAGCCTCCTATGACACTTTGGAACAAAATGCACCAGAACTGGGGAATCCGATGGTCGAGTGGCGCCCGGTACCCTAAGCTTTCGGGTTCGAATTCGGGCGGATGTTTACCATGGACGTTTTTAGTGCATTAGCAATATCCATTATCATGACGAATTATGTTCGAATCCTGACAGTGGAACGGATATCTGTAGTGGTTCGGAATTTACTTTAAACCGTAGGTCCTGTATAATTAGCCTTCGTGTGCAAAAAGAGACCGCAGAAGCGACTAACCAAACTAAATACAAAAACTGTAACGCAAAAATCCAAAATCGGATAGCATACGACTGCCCGGTCCGTGTCTTAGTGGCAACAAGCATGCAAGAGGGCTGATGTTCGAATCCGCTGGCGGCATTGTTGTAGTCACTGCTTTCAGAAGCGAGGAGCCTCCATGGCGATTGTGACAATGCCTGTAAAATCTTCTCGCATCGGCAGTCAAGCTGTTTAGTGGGAGTTTTTCCATATTTCTTCTCATACGACGTGCAAAGACAGGAAATTTACCCATAAAAGCTCTGCCGGTAGGCCGGTTCCTTGTCTTCTCTCCCCCACCCATCGCTGGGCTGCCAATGGTAATTACGAAGCTCACCGATATACTACTCTCATTTAGGAGGATACATACCCCTAGGTAAGGGGGTGGTTATGCGTACGAAAAAAAGTACACGTGACTTATTATTAGCTCACAGTAAGCTTTAGGCATAATTCCACCACCGACTCTCTTTTTTTTCTATTCTGGACACTTGACCAGACATCATCATCATCATAATAATTACTCCTGTTGGAGCTGATTTCTAGCAGATTGATCTCTCCTATATACTTGATACTTGACCAGACATGATCATTCACCTTGCTGCAACTGATTTCTAGCAGAATGACCTCTTTCAGGTATTTGATACTTGACTACACATCATCAGCATTCATCACTGTTGCATCTGATTTCTAGTAAAATTGACCTCTCCTATATACTTGATCCAGATGGATCAGTTTATCTATTCCATCCACACATCACAGTGAATTGAGAACCAGCAGAGTGGTCGCATGTCGCCAAGTACTGCAGACGATTTAGTTTGAGAAAATTTTATATATTGGTAAGAAATTCATTCTTTTTAACTGTATTAAGTAAAGCAGCATTTGCCATTCTTATTCAACATCATCGAATACGCTACAGCATCATCGAGGTAGAATTTCGTTTAACTGATATATTTTGTTTTCGTCAGGCAATTCAGATGAGATGAAAACAGGAACCATTTTCAGATAATTTTCGAAATATCGTCTTCTACTTATGTACATCTCCAACTTAGCTCGGATTTTGTTAGAAATTCAACTCAATTCAATTTAAGACCCAGAAAAAGTTCTAAAATGGCAAATCATCGGAAACATCTAAACGTGTATCACATTTAAATTGTACGTCAAAATTAAATCAACCCATTCGCCAATAAATCTCAATACCATAAACGAAAACCATTTCAACTAGAATAAAATCCATGAAATTCAGTTATCAGGATTCTGCCGGGAGACAAGAAATATTTCGTTTAAATTTTTGATTAAATTAAAAAAAAAAAAAGAAGAATCTTTTGGAAGGACCCTACTATTGGAAGGCATACCCAATCCTTAAACGAAATATTTTATTTATAAATTCAGTGAAAATTTGCCAATTAAAATTAAATTTACCAAACGATCACGATACTACTGATTGATGTTTGAAACAAGAATAATTCATAAGAATTCAATCGAAAACCCTAATTTCAAATGCATTCCCCATTTATAACTTTCATCTACACTCAGAGCCGGATTTAGATGAAAAGAGGCCCTGGGCTGTTCCACGTATGAGGCCCTTTTTAAATATATCATTACTGTGATATATATATCAATATGTTAAATGAAACATGTTGTGATTGGTACTAAACTTTATTGTCATAAAATTTTTCTTCAGTAGTCTATAAACACTTCACTAAAGTATTGAACCTACTGAACTTAAAAAGCGAGAATCAAATGATCGTGTACGCAATCCTAAAATAAGAATCTTTTCTAATAACATTAACACTTATTTCATATTATCGAAATAATACGAATACAACCGAACGTCGGGATATCAATAGGTCTGTTCGTTTGTCTGTTCCAATCTGCACTTTATTTATGCAAGAACAAACCAGAGCTTAGTAGCATAAAGCACGTCAATATTTTCCGTAGCAATCAGTGCACGTATGAACTATACTTTGGTGCAATCTAATCTATACAAACGAACAGACCCAATGAGCCGAACGCGTTGATCTTAACAAATACATTTTTTATGTTTGTTTATTATTTATATGTGTAGAATTTCTAGATATTTTCGATTCAGTGTTTACTGTTTTTAGAATAGTGTAATTTTAATTTAGCTAACAATTTTAATGTAGGGCCATCTTGATCTTGAGGCCCTAGGCTGAAGCCTAGTTAGCCTATAGGAAAATCCGGCCCTGTCTACCATTCTAACAAATAAATAGGTACATCCAAAAACCACCACATCGGTCTCAATTTCGCTAGAGTGTGGCAGAAGTGACACACTCTTTTCTTCACAGTCACGACCATTTCAAAAAACAAAACAAGAAAAGAAACGTGGTCCTGTGCCACCACAAAGCAGGGGGATTGACTCGAATCCTTTCCTCCCAGAATAAGTGCTCGCCAAATGCCATCTCCGTGATGAGCGCGAGCAATTCGGAAACAGTGACAACCTACGCGGACGTGCCACTCTCGGGACGTCACGGGAGTTGTTCCTTCCGTGGACGGGGCCCAAAGCGCACTCGGTTATTTTCAGTCGCAACAAGAGAACCTTTTCAAATGTCTCCCCTTCGTAAAGGAAACTTTCCCTTTCGATTCAACAAGTGGACAGATCTCGAGACTCCCGCTGAAAGCTTAAATAGAAGATAGTCTGATGAAACCAGCATTTTTATTTTTGAAATAAAATAATCCTCCTCCAGATAGACGGTCTTACATCAACTTAATTTCCAGACTCACGTTTTAATGCATGCCTTTCTTCAAAAATAGTCTTAACCAGCCCAACTTCTGCGCCATTCTCCAACATTCTATTTACAAACCTATATAATATATTTTTCAATTACTTCTATTAGCTCACACTCTCCTATATATATATCTTGTTCTAATTTTCAATCGTTCACAAAATACTTTTTTTATTCATCCAATCAAGTTCAAATGCTTTTTTTTTAACTTGTAGTGGATGACACTGGATGCTAATACAGTTTTTTCAAATATTAATTCAGTAATTAAATTTAATTAATTCATTTTAGTTTTTTTTTTTTTTTTTACATTTAAGTTGCATGCATCTAATAATAGATGGCGCCAGATGTAAGAGGAAAATTTAAACTTTATTTGTAAAAGACTTTTCTGCAATAGAGTGAAAAAAAGTAGGAATTGACTTAAATTTTTTTTTTTTTTATTACTTGTTTAAATAAAAGAAACATCCTCCAGATAAGACGGTCTTACATCAACTCCATTTCCTGACCCACGTTTTAATGCACGCCTTTCTTCGAAAATAGTCTTAAGTTTGCACAACCAGCCCAACTTTTACGCCATTCTCCAACATTCTATTATTCTACTTACAAACCGAAACCCTATGTAATTTATTTTATATATTTTTCTCTCTCAAAAGCTCCTAACCTATGAGTTCCTGGACTTTTTTTAAAGCAAATACATAATAACATGTTCTAAATCACTGTTCTTTTCTAAAAGGAATATTTTTTGTAAGACAACTCTATGCAATGAGTAGCGAAAGATAGAAATGTTTTGTTTGCCACCGGCTATCGATCAGACAGCTTTTATTTATTTATTTACTTTTACATGGTGAAATTTTAGATAAACATAAAAACTTAAACCAAATTTTTAGCAGATAGAATTGCCATATTTCGTCAAGATATGAAAGGTTAGGCAGGGGTAAGATGGTTACATATTAAGATGAACATGAAGAGACTATGAACGAAAATAGACAAGTTGCAAAAGATTGGATAAAGATCTATTTCTATCAAATGATGATCAATTATGGTATTCGACTAAAACAATGCTGCCACTGGTTTGGTTTGTCGCTCTACGGCCATTTCACGCACACTTTGGGCTAATTAGGCGGAGACCTACAATTTAACGTGGATTCCAAAACAATCACAAACAAGTCTGCTACAGTCAAGATTCGAACTTGAAGCCTGTGGTAGTACTACTACTACATCACTTCACAGTGCCGAGAGCCGAGTTGGGAGTCCTTTACAGTTCGAGAATGATGTGGGTGAGACGCATGACTGGGCTCCGTGAGACTCTGCGGTCCTATAAGACGGTTGATACCGAACCATTACAAACAGCGATGGCACCGCCGGGATTCGAACCCGAAAGCTGTGGTACCGAGCGCCAGAGCGCTAGCCACTCAGCCATCAGGCCCATCCTGTGGTACCAAAGGCCGGAGTTCTAGCCAATTGGCCATTTAAATTTAAGTTGCATATATCTACCAACAGATGGCGCCAGATAAACTTAAAAAAATGAAAATTATTTACAAAGGATTTTCTGCAATAGAGTGAAAAAAAGTAGGAATTGACTTAAAAAAATTTTTTTTTTTTTATAGTATTTGTTTTTTTGCTATAACTTGATTCATGGCGCCATCTACAGGCATAAAAATTTGATGTCAATAAAAAAAAAAAATAATTTATTCGTAATTTTTTGAAAAGAAATATAAATAAATAAGCTCAGATAAAAAAAAAAAAAAAAAAAAAAAGAACTTCTAAGTCTATAGTTTTTAAATCATGCTGGTATACACACACACAAATATATATATATATATATATATAGATATTACTAATACTAATACATATATATATATACATATATATATATAGATATTACTAATACTAATACATATATATACATATATATGTATTAGTACATATAACTGAAATCAAAGAATGTCAATTACTCCTCACCTATGATTATGTTAAACTGTTTGACCAAAAGTTTCGAAGCAAAATTCAATGTAGATGAATAAGGAAAATGATTCTAAAATTCGTGCATCCTCTTTCCTACAGATTGTAATTCAGATTGCAAGAGTGCCGTTGAGCGTAACAATCCGTAAAAGCTGGACATTTTTTTTGTTCCAAGACTGAGTGCTGTTTATTGAAATAAATTCACTTAATGCTGTTTGATAATCACTTGGAAACATAAAAGGGTAAGTTATTCACACACAAATTAAAAATCAATATCGGAAGAAACCTCTTAATTGATTAATGAGAATAATTGCCGAGCAATTAGAAGCGCTCTCTCCCCTAAAATATCTGCTGACTGACACTTAAGGTCGTTCGAATTGTTCATTCTCATTGTTCGTGTGCGAGCTCTCGCTGTCCGTACGAAGCTATGGAAGGGAATCCGTTATAGTTGACTGCTTCAAACCTTCCGATGGACCGATCAGAGAAACATTTTCAAAACACTGTATTGTGTACAATTTTTTTTTTTTTTTGGGGGGGAGTCTCTCTACTGTCATTAAGTGCACACTCCAGGCTAATGAGACCGGGACATACAGTTTAACGTGGATTCCGAACCACTCACAAACATTCAAGCAACCCAGTCTGTGGTACCGCTAGCCAAAGGCAGCAATTTTTTTTTTTTGAGAGGGGGCGGGAATGGATATACTGTATAAGAATACTGCAGAAGACATATGAAGTACGTAGAAAATCAACAACTGCAGCTGAAGATGTAGTGATGAAACCACGACGTAATGCAATACCTCATTCGAGATTAGCAAACCAACCATTTGGCCATATACACAAAGGTTCTTATTAATTAGCCGATAATTTTTAATTGAAATAACTCTTGAGTCGTTGCAGACAACACTACAAACGTTTTTTATTGAAAAGAACGTGGAAAAGGAAATCAATGGACAAGGTTTTCACAGTGATAACCTTCAGAGGTGATACAAGCCAACCTAACAAACTAGTCACAAAGTTATCAGTTACAAATTCAAGAGTTCCTTTTTTAATGCTTGCAAATGCGTCAGTTAAAGACCTCTTGAGGATAATAACATCTGTGGTTTCGTCAAGTAAACCGAATCTTTCATATGATCCCAAAGATAGAAATCACACGGATTCATATCTAACGCTAACGCGATGCACCAGGATAACTGCTTGGGCATGGATAACTAGGATTCCAAACCCACGAAACGAAGGCCTTGACTACGAAACTAACTGATAACAGGAGTTCTATTCAGCACTTGGCTAATTGGTCCAGTGTTCGAAACAGTGTAGGTGTATCTATTCTCAAAAAGCTAAAACATCTTTCAGTTGATCATTAGATCCACATACAGTGGATCACCTCCCATGTCGACCTTGAGGGGAATGAAATGGCAGATGCATCGACCAAAGCGGGTGCTAGTGAGGTATTGGTTCCACTTGAGCCCCTTACCTACACAGTGATTTACTCACAAGCTAAGTTAAATGGAAAAACAATTTGGTCTACTCCCCCAGTGCACCAGTGGTATCGGGGCCATCGACCTGGCGGTACTTTGGCACTTAATTGTGACAGGCAGGGACAAACTGCAATCAGTGGACACCTCAGAACTATGACTTTCTCAGGTGGTTTGAAAGCTTTCGACACTTGCACCAAGTGCTCCTCTGAGCAGGCTTCACCATCTCACATCTTGGGGCTCAGATGTCAGGATCTCCTTGACAGTCCGTTGATGGTCTTGGACTTTCTTCCGGGTATTTGATTCATGGACATAGTCTAGCATCGCTGGACTTTGGGGATAGGCGAAGAAGAAGAAGGATTCCAAAATCATTGTTAATGGTGTTGAACATATTGCGTGTTTTATGCGGAGATGCACAGTCCTGCATGAAACAATATTTACTAGCGTTCATACCCAGATTATGAATTTGGAGGAAGAAAAACGCCTGCACCACATAAATACTGATTTTTAACAATAAAAATACGATCTTCGGTTGAATATAACACTTTGAGAGACATTTTCAAAATGGCTTGGCACTGGCACTGGCACAAATTCCTTTTACGCCCTCTCTCACTGCTCGTATTCGTAGCGCCAACTAGTGTGACTCCGAGAAGTTATTTCAGTTAAAAGTTGTAAGTAAAGTAGAAGTCACCCTGTATATATAAAGGGTGATTCAATGGTCATGTGACAAAATTTGAGAACTTGAAACATAGATTTTTTAATGCGTTAATTTATTTATTAAATAATGCGTCGAGGCACGAATGAAAGAAAAAAAAAAAAAAATGAGAGTCATGAAAAGATTAATATTTTTTTATCAATATCATTGCAAAGTGAATCAAAGAAGCCCTTTGCAATGAAGGTCGACAATAAATGCTCAAAATTGCCACCACCAACAATAATACTTGCTTGGTAGCGTCGTAGGAGGAATTGGCGAACAAATTCCAGGCATTTCGCAAATACAATGGATAGTCATCCAACGATTGTCCTCAATTGAGTCGTAAACGAAAATACAAATGCAAACACAGAATAGAATAGAGAGCGCATCAGGGTTGCCAGCCAGAAAGGGCTTGAAACACGGTTGCACCACTGTAACTGGAAACCAAATATCTCGGTTTTGCACCACTGTACTTCACTCCACTTCGTACCACTGTACACTCCACAGCACTACTGTAAACTTCATATCTCCGTTGCACCACTGTAGCAAGAAATTCGTTTGAAAGTATATTTGGCCCTCAACGGGTCACTTCCGACCCACCCTACATTCCTATACAAATGTATGTTTCAGCAAGCTGTACACCCTTCAAAGCTTGTCGCCTGACTGTAGAACCACCATGTATATATAGATATGTTGTTGTTACTTATCCCAGTTGGTAGATATCTAATCTAGACCAAGACCAAGAACCCATATGGGCTCATGGTTGAAGGGGAAGGAAGCAACTTCTGTTGTGATGGAGCACCCGTAGGTAGAAGCCTGACTTCTGCCCCGTAATGCTCTTACAGTCATAGGAGACCGGGACCTACGGCTCAAAGTGGATTCCGAACCACTACGAACATCCATGGCACCGCTGGGGCTCTAACCCGAAACCTGTGGTACCGAGCGCTAGCCATTCAGGCTCTCTATATATAGATATAAAGAAGGATATGAAGTTTATTTGGCAAACCTTTCGATTTTTCTTATATCCAGGTCACTTTGGCCAGATTGTTGTCGATTCGGCTAGAGGAAAATTTATTAAATAATATTAATTTTAATAATTTATCCCGTGATAAATTAAATAATATACGGGATAAGGCGAAGCATCTCGGTATATATTTCTTTGTAGAATTCCCATGGCAATCATTGATGTGAATTGCCTTTCCTCAGCAATTTTGCAAAACCACGAATTGCGTCGAAGGGTTGTTATCTTTTTAAGTATTATTAAACAATGTTGAGTGATTCTTGAATTTCCCTTACACTTTTGAAAAGCAAGAAATTAAAGTGCGTAACGCAGCGGTGTTGCAGAAGATCATTTGGAAAAAGGAAATAAATTAAAATTATCTTCTGAAACAACGAGAAGGGCAGAGGTTATAATTTTTTCAAATATTGTCAAATAAATTTGTAAGAAATTTCACTAAATGGTTCCTACAGATAACGTTTGTGTCTGCGATTCCCCCTTATTCCCTGAAGATTGTTGATTATGAGCAGGATCAGTTGATTTAAAAAAAAAAATAACGTGTGGAAATAACTAAGTATTTATAAACGTTTAAGCGGAATCCACTTTAAACCGTATGCCCCGGTCTATTATGATCGAAGAGCGTTGTGGGGGTAGTGTGACTCGCTTCAAATTCGCATATCTTCAAAGCTGTGGTGCAGTGTGTAACAGCGGTGCAGCCCTTGCCGATGGCATAAAGATGAACGGTCTCTGGATTGCCAGCTGCATTAGAACAACAACAACATAAATGATAAAGCTTTTTTTTTTTTTTTCAATATAAATCATATTTCCATGGGTTCTAGAAAATGTATAAACACTTGTTTAGAAAATAAAGAGATGAGGAATGTTGGGAAAATTAAAATACATCTCGTTCTTTTCTAATGGAAGTATTGCTGTTGTTGACCTTATTCCCACGTGATCTAGCCCTCGGCTAGATCAAGTCCACAAGCCCAAGAATCTTCAAAAAATCATAAACAAGATTATGACTAATGCTTCTAGGGACTAATATTTCTAATAGGTTCTAGAAAATTTATAATCATTTGTTTAGCAAATGATGAGATGAGGAAAATTAGGACAATTCCAATATATCCCGTTCTTTCTAATGGAAGTATTGTTGCTGTTGTCTTATTCCATATGATCTGGGTTCAAGCTAGATCAAGTCCACAAGACCAACAATCTTCAAAAAAATGTCCTGAACAAGATGGGGACTAATGTGCCATCCCTGTCAAGACTCGCACGTTCGGGAGAGACCTGCTCTTAGTTAACAATTGGTACACGCCGTTTTTTTTTTTTTTTTTTTTGGAGTCCTTTATAAAAACAGAGGACTTAATGTGTCCCACTTGCAAGCCTACTATGAGTGGTCTGGACGAGTCTATCAGCCTTGGTGGTAAGGGCACAAAATTGGAGCCTGCCTATTATACTAGGGGTGAGTCGGAGGAGTTTTCCCATAGCTGTTGGTTTGAACTTTTCTCTTAGAGCAGATCTCAGAGAAGGTCACAGAATCATTTGATAATGATACATCAGAGCCGCATTCTTTAATTTTAAACCATTAACTCCTAAATTCTCGGAAAAAAATAAAAATTATTTTTATAAAAGAGTCTGGAATCTGATTTTTAAATAGACATCTACAAAAATGGTTGCCTCCCGACTTCTTGTTCCGATTCCAATTCTGACTTCTCATCTGTCATGCACTTTAGGTAATTTCTGATTAGAAATATGATCTGAAAATAAAATTGTGTCCTTTTACTGTGACACTTTTAGTACACTTAAACCAAGTCAGCAGATTTCAATAGAAACACAGGCATTTTTAAAAAAAAAAAGTAATATAAAAAAAAAAAAATTTTTTAAATCAATTCCTACTTTTTTTCACTGTATTGCAGAAAATCCTTTATATATAATTTTCATTCATTTTTTTTTTAAGTTTATCCGTCGCCATCTATGGGTAGATATATGCAACTTAAATCTAAAAAAATCCTAAAATGAATTAATCAAATTTAATGAATGAATGAATATTTGAAAAAACTGTAGTAACATCAGTGTCCTCCACTACAAGTTGAAAAAAATGTATTTGAACTCGAGTGGAGGAATGAAAAGTGTTTTATGAACGATTAAAAATTTGAACAAGATATATATATACAAGGAGAGCGTGAGCTAATAGAAGGAATTGAAATAAACTTCAAACAATTGATAAAAACAAATATGAACACACAGTGAAATAAAAACGAGAGACAAGAATAGGAGGCATAACTTATTTAGGAAACCCAAACAAAAGCATCTTTTATGGCGGCCAAAGCGAGCTCTTTGTCTCAGCGCGGGCATAATGGAAGAATGTTCATTGCGGCGATTCACGGGACCTCGTCGCGGACGGCATGACGGCGCTCCAGTAGGGGACACATTTGAGAAGCTGCGATTAACAAGGCACTCATTAGCAGCAAGGGCATCTTTTTGTTGCCTCGCGAGACAGTCCTCGAGTGGGAGAGTCACATAAAACGAAACACGAACCGTTCAAGTGGGAAGTTTATTGATTGTGAATTCTTTCTTTAAGACCCGAATCGAATGACGGCGGACAGAAATAGAAAGCGGAACCTGTGGTTCATTTAGATCGCTTTCCCCACTGAGACATTCCGCGATCATAACTGCATGTTTTTATTAGAACAAGACGCTCGATTCAAAGGCGTGTATCGCTATCGCTTACAATTCCGCTTTGGTAAGCACTGAAAGGATTGGACAGAAATCCTAAAGCTTTTACACTGAAAATACGGTGTGTGTGTGTGTGTGTGTATATATATATATATATATATATATATATTTCCAATGGCATTATATATATATTTCCAATGGCAGGCTACAAAAAAATAAAAGAAAAAGAACACAAGGAACATGAAAACAACAAGATAGTGACATGTATAGCCCATAAGGGCTCTAGCCTCCAGCAGTAATGATCCTACACAGTAGAGGAAACAAGTGCAGGGCAGACAGAAAGGTGAGATGAATCCATGTCCTCTCCAAGACTGCAGAGCATGCATTTTGGGTTTGCAAATATTTTCATTCGAAAAAGATAATTGGCCAAACAAACCTATATATATATATATATATATATATATATGCATATATACGTTATACTGTATATATAGTATATCTGTTATACGGTATACAGGGTGATTATAATTAAAGTCCCACTTTCAAAGAGGGCTGAAACGACATCAAAAATGTTCCACCGATTTTCCCATCTAATTGGGTATGATCTTGCTGTGGTGGATGGGCTTTCACTCACAGTGTCATAACTGTTGAATAACTTGGAAGTCATTTTCTTTGTTAAAAACCGAAACCATCAAGCACTTTGAACACTACAGTTGGTTTGAATGTGCAACTCACGCCAAATACGTTGTCATATCGATTCAAACTATCTATAGCCGAATTCACTTTCTTTAGGCCGCTTATAGAGCCATCTATTCATACACTTTGGACGCCGTACCATTCCCCCCCTTCTTCGAGTATCTTCCATTCAAATCTGAACTCATTGTGACGAGCGTTTCTTTTTTAACAGCATTTTATAAGTGACACTTTAATTATAATCACCCTGTATATAATCAGTACATATAGTATACCGGCTACGGTATATATTATTAGACCCATACCAGTAATTGTGTTAAAAATCACTTATTTGTAATAAAAGACGACTATAACTACACCTTTTCAATAAATTTAGGTGTGGCACGTGCTGACAACACCTAAATAGTGACAACTACAAATCGTGCTTTAAGAACTGGCAACACTGAATTAATAAATAACACGTGTGCACGTGTATAAGTAACACGTACTTTTGGAATTCAGTTTTTCAGGCTAATCTTTAATTTCAGGTATGAATCGTCTTTATTTTTTTATTTTTTGTTGTGTTAGATCCATTGATTAATATTTCCTATTAAATAATATCATGTTTAACTATAAGATGTATACAATTTTTGTTGATTCTGTCACCAAAGAAAGTCGACGAAATATCTGGTTTGTTTAAGGCAAATGGCCTGCTACAGTATGAAAAAGCTGCTATTGTAGGGACGACAAGAAGTTCGGTAAAAAAACATTAAACAGAAAAAAAGGAATACGGAGACACTTTTACATAGCAAACGTAAAAGAAAATTGCGGGAGAAAACACAGAACAACCCCATGAACAGACAATCCATGCTACATGCCTAGAAAATAAAAATGTCTAAGCGCATGCTAACTAAGCATATCAAAGACAGAGGCATTCAAGTTTCACAGAGTACTGCGCAGCGACGACTTGCAGAACTGGGTTTGATGGCAAGAAAACCATATCGCCATAAGCCGAAGCTTACTCCAGCAATGACTTCTGGCGCTCGGTACCATAGGTTTCGGGTTCGAGACCCGGCGATGCCATGGATGTTTGCAGTGGTTCGAAATCCACTTTAAACTGTAGGTCCCGGTCTGTTTAGCCTGACGGGTGCACGAGATAACCGTAGAGCGACAAACCAAACCAGCAATGACTAAAAAAACGGTTGGAATGAGGCATGAAAGTCCTTTCAGTAGGAGATTGGAAAAGGGTAAATATGAATTGCGATACATATTATTCTCTATCAGTGTCATTATGTGCTGAAGTCATAAAGGACATTTTTCTTTTTCTGCAGGTTTGCTTTTCAGAATATTACGTTTTCTAAATCATGACTGAGGAGTCAAAGTTTGTACGAAGAAGGTATGGAGAATAATACCATCCTGACTTTAAGTAGAATACCATCCAGACAGTATTGTTCCGACGGTTAAACATGTGACATCTATCATGGTGTGGTCTATGATAAATTTAATGGTACTGGTCTTGTTTCACAGTACCTTGCACACTTATATTGCATTCAGACTTCCGATATCTGTAATAAAAAAGTACACGAAAATAGCAGATACTATAAAAAATAGTGCAGTATATGTAAAAATAGATAACAATGACTAGGGGAAAAAGATAGCGAGATGTTTTTTTAAAAAAATGTAATATTCTTTCCATGCAGAAATGGATGAAAACAGTCCAACTTACTGAAGATTCTTAAAAATTGGGAGGTAACATTAGGTTCACACACTTATTTAAAAATTCGAAACATTTTCGTCAAAAAAAAAAAAAAAAAAAAAAAAAAAAAATCAACAAGAATTGGTGTGATCCAGTGAAGTCAGATCTGAAGTATGAAAATAAAATTATAAACTTTTAATTTCACTGTGCAAAATGAAGACCGCTTGAGATATAAGAAAATGAATGAGCTATGCTGACATGCCATTTTGTCAGTTATTTTGTATTAACTCGATTTTTAAAAGAACATCGATATTTTTGATATTAAAAGTAGTAAACAGGTGATTTCTAACGAACCTACTGATAACACAGCAGAAATAAACAAGTAATATAAAAAAAAAAATTTTAAAGTCAATTCCTACTTTTTTTTTTTCACTCTATTGCAGAAAGTCCTTTATAAACAATTTTCATATATATTTTTTAAGTTTATCTGGCGCACCTCTATTGGTAGATATATGCAACTTAAATCTAAAAAAAACTAAAATTAATGAAATTTAATCTGAGCTCGAGTGGATGAATAACAAGTATTTTATGAACGATTGAAAATGTGTGAATAAGATATATATAGGGAGAGTGTGAGCTAATAGAAGGAATTGAAAATAAACTCACTCATATCTAAATACCATAATTACATTCAGAACCGAACAGTCTAGTTTGAATCACAGGGGAAAAAATAATAACAAATCTAGCCTGAACGTTATCATAAGAAGGCTAGTTCGTGCACTAGAATTGCATAATGAATTCATTGTGATATATTTTTCACGAAATCTGAGATCTACGAGAGGTAAAGCATGATGCCAAGCAAAATGAACTAAGCATATTAAATAAAAATATAAGTAAATGAGCAAAGCTAAAATGTTTTTCTTACTGATCAATTACTAACCTTTAAAAATAGGGGAAGGCAAAATTCCATTGTGAGAAATACGTAGTTTTTAGAAGAAAAAACAGCACAGAAATTGTGATAAAATTATTTACTAATTGGTAAATGCTCTGTTTCTATACAAGTCATAAAACCTCAAAATAAATAAATAAAATAATAATAATATTTCATTATACTGCCGTTTGGAAACATTTTAAAGTAAAAATTCGTTATACATGGGTAAAATCATATATGCATATTCAGATTCATAAATAAAAATCTCACAGTCGAGTTTGAATGCAAGTAGGGCTTTTTCATCCCTAAAATCCTCCTTATTTTTTTTTTTTTATTTACATTTCTATCTTTATTTACAGATTTAAGTATTACATATCAGGCATACACACATTCTTTTTATTGTTGTTGTGTTTAATCCTCAGTGTGGGATCCATGGGAAAGGGGGCAGTTTCTGTTGTGATGGAGCGCTCGTAGGTAAACGTCTGACTTGGCTCCAAGTCGCTGAAGAAGAGCAGTGTCTTCCAAGAGAACGTTTCGGGGAACAACTCTACATTTGAATAGTGGATGGGATAAAAACCAGGGAAAACTCCATCAGGTAGTTGGATCAACGAGGCATGATGCTGAACGTCCCAAAGGCCATCGAAACTTCTCGTTTTCTGAAACAGTGTCTACAACAAAGTCGCCAGCGGATGGAACTTCCGCTCTAATGCTCACCAGAGACACACGTTGCCACTGAGCGTCGAGTCGGGCCGCATTCTTTTTAAAAAGCACACTTTACTTTTTGAAGATAAATTTTATGGATTTTCACCAATTTTAGACAATTTTTAAAAAAATTATTTCCAATATATGTGATTTCTGATTACTTTAGACATTTTTTTTGTTGCTGTCATCTTTACATAGTTTTTCGTTGGAGGGAAAATAATGAAAACTCGCATGCCATCGTTAAGGAGCACCGCCCTTATTTGTAGCTTTGTGTTCGAATACATCCAGATTGATTAGCGGTTTCTTTTGGCTTCGATTGCCTATCAATAATACTTCGAAATAACGGACGAGACAGTCATCTGAATTCCTATAATACTGATTGATCCAATGATAACCGGTATTTAAAAATGTGTTCTGCCTAAGAAAAAGGGACAAGGTCAAAATAATTTTGAATGAAAAATATTTTCGATGCAAATTGCTCTTCCAAAACTCAATGAGTTGCCTATTAATTTTTGACAATTTTTTTTTTTTTTTTTTTTAGCTTTTTAATTCTTAGAATTTTTTTTTTTTTTTTTTTTTTTTTTTTTTTAAATTTTGCATTCATATTTACCTAGAATGAATCACTTGGTTTTGGCTTTTGAAAACGTTGAACATACTATACTAACGTCTAACATGCTATTCCCTCTTCATGCTTCTAACTTTAAATCTTTTTAACTTTTAAGCAATTAATTTGGTTGATCTTTCGGATTAAAAAATGACAGTTTCTAACACATTTAAATAAATTAAGGAAGTCATTTACAAGATATTTCGAGATTGAAATTATAGATGCTATAAATACGTAAATCAAAATTTACGTTTCAAAAATTTATAATAAATTCAGTAAATTTTTCGATCAAAATTTATCGCTATTTCAAATTATTTTAATATAACATTTCATATTTTGCAGCATCTACCTTTATAGCTATGATATTAAATAAATATTGAAAAAAATACAATGGTAAAGTTCATGCATATAAAAAAATATGAACTATTTGCAACTTTCTGCACAAAAGAATTTTCAACACCGTCGTTAATGACATTTTTAAATAATGCAATTGAAGAAATCACGGTAGGTAATTTCTTCTTCGTTTTACATTAAATATTTCATGCTTTGACTTCGATAACAGACATCTTCTAGGGTTAGAATATTTTGCTCATCATCCATGTGGATTGGCCGAGATTTAAAAATGTCTACGGACAAATTTAAATTTGTCTACGGACCTGGATTAAGTTTTATTTAACGAATGAACATTCAATGAATAATAATAGCAATAACTATCTCGTGCAAATAAAATTTTATGTGCAGTTGTCACATATCCAAACAATGTAACTACTTTACCTCAGGGTTTCATTAAATGGAAGAATTGCATGTGGTAAATATATATTATGTTATCGAAATTGTATTGAAACTGAAAAACAATCATTCAACAATATCTTCAACGTTATTGTTTTCAAAATACAGGATGATTCAACGGCCGCAGGACACACTTTGAGGAATGGTACAGCTTACTAAAGCATACATTTATTTATTTATTTTTTTTTTTGCATAGGAATGTTGGGTCGGATGTGAGGCAAGAAGCAAAAATAAGACATGAAAACAATATCATTGCTTATTTAGAACATCATTGCAAAGTGCTTCTTTTTAATTCAATGTTTACATCAAATGCTCAAAATTAGCGACCGCCCACTGTAATGCATGCTTCTTGGCGTCGAAGGAAGTGTTAGCGAACAGTTCTAAAGATGCCAATCATTTCGCAGTCGCAATGGGTAGACTAGCAACGAGGTCAGCAATTGAGTCTTGTAAATGAAAACACAATTGCAAACACAGAATAAGAATATAATAGAGCACATCGAGATGTCAACCAGAGAACTTGAAACTCGTCACGTGACGGGTATCAATTGGGCCATTGACACAGGCTGTTGCGAGAAATTCGTTTGAAAGTGTGTTCGTTCCTCAACGCGTCACTTCTGACGTTGCATTCCTATACAAAACAATGTACCTTCTAATAATCTGTACCACCCCCTCAAAGTTCGAACTTGAAACCCTAAGATAAAAATAAGGGACATGAGCGTTGAATCACCCTGTATATCGCACAAGAAATACGAATGTGACAATGAAACGTGTAAAATACAAAGGTTAGATATTTCAAACGCAGTAAAATAGTTTAAACTACAGTGCACGTTGGCTTGCTAATATTTTGAAAAGTAACACATGCTATGTTGTACAATCAAAAGCGACTGATCTTCATCCACACACAAAAGAACGTAACATTCTTAAAAAATACTACTTAAATTTACATAAATGAATGGCCGACTCGAGCCAACGAGTGCCGCTGATGAGCATAAGGGCGGAGGTTCCATGTGCTGGCGAGTTTATTGTAATCATTGTTTCAAAAAATTAGAAGACTCGATGGCGTGACATTCAGCTTCTTCCCTCGTGAGTCGGACTACCTGGTGGAGTTTTTCAGGGTTTTTTCCCATACGATACGCACATGCGGGATAATTCTCCCCAGAAAGTGCCCTCCTTCTTCAGCGAAGCGGAGCCAAGTCAGACTTCTACCAAAGGTGCTCCAACACAATAGAAGCTGCTCTCTCCTTTCATGAGAATACAGGGTTCATGGACTAGGTCTAGATAATGACGTCGACCCAGTGGGATAAGAAACAATATATAAATGAATGTGCTTTTTATTTTATATTAATAAAAGACTTTAAGGTTTTCATTTTGATTGGCCCACAAGACAGCGTCCTTTATATTGATAAAAATCTAAAAAAAGAAAGGGATGAAAAAAAAAACGTGGAGGATTTCGAGATAAAAGAAAAAGAGAAAAATTAAACAATTTGCGTCTCCTTAATAATTTCTAATACCGCCCTGCGATTCTTTACCGTAATTTAACGAACTACCCTCTTTATTAATGGATTCAGAAAATGAGTGAAATAAATTGAGTGACTTTTATTGTATTCATATTTTGTAAAAGATTTTTGCATTAATAATATATTTTTTTATAACTTTAAACGCACTAACTATTGCACTAGAGGTATTTTTTCTCCTTCATGGGCGCAACAGCCCCATGATAGGGCAAGGCCTCTGCCTACTGCCTACTTAGAGACAGGAGGTGTTACTAAAGTTGTTTGCACTAACTTAACCGTTTGCACTCGAAGTTTTTTTTTTCATTCGCATTACCAGCAACTCGAAGCGATTTTCGTGAAAAGATCCTATTCACATGTAAGTTTGATAGACGCGTTATTTATAGTGTTATTTGCATTGTCTCCGTAGCGGAGCCCTCGAGCTTGAAGACACAATTTAAATGGATCCCTCGAGTGCAAAGGGTTAAAAAATATCCCTACGCTTTAAACTTGCTTACTATAGATACCCTATAAAAATAATCCTATAAAATGTCCTATTCATACCCTATAAAAATAACAATACTAAATTAATAGGTACCGAATTATTATGGAACAGTTGAAGACGAGGAAAAGAAAGCTGTACATTTCAATCACAGAGATGTTACAGTTGGAATGCATTAAATCTCAAAAATAAAATGGCTTCTATTAGTGTTAGATTTTCCTTTAGTGTTCAGTTGATTTTAAGACAACTTTTGATAAGCCTCAGTGCTGAGAGATCCCACTTGCTGTGCTAATGAAGCAACAGCTGTCCTTGCTAAAGTCTACCCATTATAAACGAGTCAACGTGAACTGTAGAACTGCAAGCACGGATATCTCGTGAACAACATGAAAAAAAAAAAAATTTATCAGAATCATCATCGCAAATTTCAATCACTCATCACACTCTCAGAGAAGACTGAACGAGAATACAGTTGAGAAAATCCATCACTTTTACCGAATAGATCTATGGGGATGAATAAAGTCATTTGCAAACTATGCACACTATTATCAGAGAGCCGTAATGATACCAAAATAAAATTAAAAAAAAAAAAAGAAAATAATACTACTTTTCAATAAAAATAAAAATAAAAAGTTTGTTTTACATGAATTAAGTTAATTTCAAGCTTAAAAGATACTTTTCAGACTTTTGAAGAAATTTATTAAGTAACTTATAATTATTTAAGCAGAAAAATTAAATTATTGTTATATAAAACCCTTGTTAGACCTCTTTTGGTCTATGGCTCTGACGAGACCCATTTGGGTCAATTGGAGCGGAAGATTTTAAGGGCTATTTATAAAATTTATTAAGATCAATAGATTAAACTGGGCTGCTCATGTATTTAGAATGAATGATTTAAATCCTGTAAAAGGGTCGTTTTGGCGAAGCCACAGGGACAAAGAATGAGAGGACGACCCCGGTTGCGATGGATAGACGCAGTTGAAAAAAATTTTGTTGTACTGGAGATTGGGAATTGTCACCCAGAGGAATGCATGGAAACCTTTTCAAAGGAAAGCCTACCCTTGGGTTGCCGTGCTATTGATGATGATGATGAATTTTATTTAAAATTTCTGCAGAATTTTTATGCGATTTTAGAACAATACGGAGTGGGCTAAGATTTTTCAAAGTAAGTAAAAGTCTTATTTTTATATAGAGCACATACAAAGCATAAAGAGACCTTAGAGCATTGTAATAAATTAGGCGAACAATTCTTTAAATATCTTTTTGCTGTAAGAGCAAATATATATGAAAAGTCAAAATGATCGAAAATGTGATTTTTTTTTTTTTTAGAGCAATTTTCTCTCCAAGACAATTGAGTCATTCCATCACTTGTTTTCAAGAACACTAAGCTATGGCAAAAAATTATGAACGGCATTAAAGTTCACATTCTTTCATAATTATTATTGGAACTATTTATAGCTTATTTTTAATACGTTTCCTTAAAATATATTTTCTTCAGTTGTAACACATTAAAAAAAGCCACATCAAATCATCTTTCCTATTTTATGAGGGTAGTAAAAACAGAAAAGCAGCGGACGAGGTGTCTTCAATCCTCATATGTCAGAAATCGATTTCGCAATGATTCAAGTGGAACTAACCGCTCGTCTGGCGATAAAACTGAATTATTGACCCTCTTCCCGAGTATAAAGCTGAGGTATTTTCATGACCGGTCACGGCTCAGTTAACTGTAAATGATGGCATTTCAGATGAAAACTTCTTTCAACTACAATTAATAATCTCTAATTAATAATATGAAATAGCGAAAACAATTATTGCAAATCTGTGATGCCATCAACTAATCACACTCACACACAAAAAAAAAATTATTCGATTATTAGAAAAAAAAAAAAAAAAAAAAAAAACATTGCCACAAATATAATTTGACTAATACAATTCTCTGACAATCCATCATAAGCCATAGTGCCAAATGACATTAAACAAATTTTTTTATGATAATCAATATTTAAAACTCCGATTTATGAGTTTTAGAAAAAAAAATCGCAATGTTAATACTACATACTACTTCATCTTCTTCAATGGTGCAACAGCCCCGTGGTGGGCCAAGGCCGTCTGCCCACTGGTAGATTTCGAAACATGAGATGTTTTCTTTTCCCGGGGTAGGGTTGTCAGCCTATGCCCAATCGCCATATTAGACATGGACTTACGATTTAAGGTGGATTCCGAACGACTACAAACATCCATGGCACCGCCAGAACTCGAACCCGAAATGTGTGGCACCAAGCGCCAGAGCGCTAGTCACTCGGCCATCAAGCCCTAATACTACACATAGAATTTCAAACTTATCTTAACGAGAGTATAGCTTTTCATTTTCTTAAAAATAAAGCCTTTTCAAGGCAATCGCATCAGTGTCAGTTTTAATTCACAAAACTTATTGGCTCAACTGAACTCTCCACCCAAAAGTTCGCCTCCATTCACTATCACTGCACAGGGTGGTTACAGATACTATAAATTATATTAGTTATGCACAATAAATAGTTAATAAAAATTAAATAATTAATAAAATATTAATCCTCACTTTTTCTAAATTGGATTCAACAAATAGCACGACTACAAATAATAACACAAATAAAAGCAAGTAAAAACACACACAGTAGTGGAAGACACATTTAAAAACAAGATAAATCATAAACTAGATACCCCGTCATAAAAAAAAAAAAAAGAGCGATCCGAGTTGCCAAGCATGATTGGCTACAAAATCGCCGATCACGCACATGCTTGGTGCAAAATGATCTCCTCGGCAGTTTTCTAATTTTTTTAATATGTTTAAGAATTAGTTGGACATTTTAGATCTATAAAAATCTCTGACTTTTCGGTTGTGTCCCCTCGCTGTAATATTATTTCCATGCACTCCCAACCAGTCCACCCCGTTGGGAGCGGCCGTTTTCAGAAAAAAAAAAAAAAAGTAACATATATAAAAAAAAAAAAATTTTAAGTCAATTCCTTCTTTTTTTTTTTTTTTTGTATTGCAGAAAGTCCTTTATAAATAATTTTCATTCATTTTTTTAAGTTTATCTGGCGCCCTCTATGGGTAGATATATGCAACTTAAATCTAAAAAAAAAAACAAAATTAATTAATTCAATTTAATGAATGAATTAATATTTGAAAAAACTGCTTCAACATCCAGTGTCATCCATTACAAGTTCAAAAAAAAAAAAAAAAAAAATGCATTCGAATGTGAGTGGATGAATAAAGAGTGTTTTATGAACGATTGAAAATTTGAACAATATATATATAGGGAGAATGTGAACTAATAGAAGGAATTGAACAAAAAGAAAAAAGAAAAGGTGGTGCTTTATTACCTCGTCCGTCTCCGCGACGTCTATGCTGCCGTTGGCGTCGTCGTCCAGCTGTCGGTGGAGGCTCCGGATTGCCTCGTAGCCCACAGGGTCGTCGCACGCGAGCACCGCAGCACAATCCCAGTCTGAAACACAGAACACACTGTATTAAGGACACGCAACACGAATCAGTAGAATCAATGAAATAGAGCGCGCAAGGGGGTTACCAGTTGGGCAACGAACACGTGATCATGCATCTCACGTCAGTTTTACAATCGCCACTGTCCACTGTCTAAAGGCTCGTGAAGCGTTGAAGATTCATGCGGCAAGCAAGAAAGTTTTTTCGACCCGTTCAAACCGAAGAGTCAGAAATCGCTTTACTCCAAGTGAAGTTCCAGTTACTTCTACTAGAAGGCAGATCTACTATTGGCTCAATCCAAGTCACATGACGCGGCAAGCATTTGAGAGTTGAAAGTGGGTCAACTCGAAGCGGTGGATTTCAAACCGGTTTCAGGCGAACGTGGTGAGGCTAGCAATTTCACGTCTCGGTCGGAACTAGCCATAAGTGACATGGTGGCGATTCGTTCCCCCCCCTTATTATTTGTCGCTCTAAGGTCAATTTGTGCACGCTAGGGTTCCTTAGACGGAGAGTTACTATTTAAAGAGAATTCTGAACCACTCGCAAACATCCATGTCATCGTCAGAATTCGAACTCGAAAGTCTGTGGTACCAAAGGCCACCAGGCAAGTGATGATGGCGATGAATTTATACGGGGCTGTTTACTTGCATTGCAGACGGAAAATGAGCTTTTATTCCACTGTGGAAGAGACTGCACTCATTTAGAATGAGTTTTAGGCGTGCAGTTCAGGGTTTCATAGTTTAACATATGTGGTGGTAGCTTGGTGATTTTTGTCAATACTCTTTACTATTGATCATTACTAATTAATTCTATGCTGTTTGCGCCAAAGGAGAAAAATTCTATCCTACAATGATTTTCAAAAGAAAGGATTCTTTTTTTTTTTTTTTTTTTTTACTGTAAATAAATGTAAATATAATATTTCTAAATACTTGGCATTTATATTTCATTCATAAATTTTCCTGTGTAAAATTTTCCGTACGAAATGCTGAGAAAAATAAAATATTCATTCATATGAACTTTTATTATATTTCATACAAAGCGATCAGAGTTATAAATAAAACAACATTTATTGTATCTATTTTTTGTTGGTAAGTAAGAAGTTAAATAAATATGTGACTTGAATAGAAGAATCTCTCAAATCGCTTCGTAACACGCTTACGTTTTCAAAATAAAAGGCAACTCCAGTACGAAAAGTAGGCCAGGCGTTTGTCCCAACTTTCTGTTCCTTTAGAATATGGAGACGCCTTCTATTTCATGACTACTCTACGGTGTATATTGTACCCTCTCACTTACTTTCACATAAATTTTATTACAAGATTTGATGGGCCCTGAGTGTCTAGCGCTCCAGCACTCGGTGCCACAGGTTTGCGGTTCCGAGTCCCAGCGGTTCCATGGAAGTTTGTAGTGGTTCGGAATCCACTTTAAGCCGTAGGTCCCAGTCTCATTTGACTGTAAAGAGCATCACGGAACCAAGTCAGACGTCTACCTACGGGTGCTCCATCACAACAGAAGCTTCCCCTTTCCCTCCATCCATGAGTAGATTACTCATGGGTTGTCCGTCCCGTAATGTAGGACACTGAGGATTAGTCACAAATAAATAAGATTTGGTATGGTTTGTCGCTCTACGGTCATTTTGTGCACACGAGGGCTAAACAGACCGGTACCTACAGTTTAAGTGGATTTTGAACTACTCACAAACATCCACGGCACCGGCAGGATTCAACATGAAGCCTGTGGTTCTAAAGGCCAGGGCGGGAAAAATCGGCCACCTGGCTGCTTTATTATAAGAGTTCTCAGCTATGTGAACTTTTTCATCACATTGGCCAAAATTTCATACTCATATTCATAATTACAGTAAAAAGAAAAAAAAAAGGCATTATGAGCATAGTTCGATCACCGATTATGTGGAAAAATTAGCAAGCGACCCAATCGGACGGATTCAAACAGAGTGGAAATAGGGAAAAGAGGTAACTTCGTAGGGATTTTAAATGGAACAAAAAATAATTTTAATTTTTAATGATAAAAAATTTAGATTACAGAAAATCAAAAGAAAAATTAGATGAGAAAAAAATTATATACTATTTATTAAAGTTAGTTTTTCAAAGCTGCTTTGCGCCGTGTACGTCTGATTCTCCTCCCTGACACGAAATTGATTCCTCCATTTCCGATTTTAAAATAGATGTCTAATTTCACATGCTATCGGTGGTCGAATTCAAAGTTAACTTTCTCGAGTGTGTGCCATTACTGACACACATTTTATATTTCATTTTTAACCAATACATTTTACATCACTTAAAATTTTTTTGAAAAAACGTAACATCCATTCATTAATAAAATGCGAATTAAAGTAAACAAATGCTTTAGTTCATGTGACGTCATTGACGAATCCATAATGAACGGATCTATCTAACGCAGAATCAATCTCATTTTTTTGCAATTGTGTAAATTTTTGTTGAATAAAATAAAATGAACGGAAAATGAATGTCAATAATGAACTAATCAATGAATCAATCAATAATGAACGGATCTGTCTAACGCAGAATCAATCTCATTTTTTTTTTTTTTTTTTTTTTTGAAATTGTACTAAATAAAATGAACGAATGAAATGAATCAATAATGAACGGATCTATCTTACACAGAATCAATCTCATTTTTTTGCAATTGCGTACTGAATAAAATGAAAGGAAAATAAATGTCTGCTTTGAAATCCGAAAAGAAACGCTCAGAATTTGATAGTTAAAAAAAAAAAAACATTTATTTTATAGTTTTATTTTAATAAATACGAAAATGGAAACACATTGCGATAAATCAAAGTCGAAGAAAAAAATTATTTTAAAACAATTTCTACTCTTCGGTAGCGACGGGAAAAAGAAAAGAAAAAAAAAAAATTTAACTTCATACATGAAGAAACTGCATACAATAAAATCTGCTATAAAAATATTTATAACAACTGCAATAAAAAGTTATTAAGAAGACGAAACAATGGATCCATACAAAATATTAATATGTTTTGCTTTTAATCTAAATTCAAATGTTTTATCGGGACAGGAACTGGTCCAGATGTAGATTATCCGCCCTTTAAGATGGTGTATAGAATCGTTTATCACTCTTAAAAAAAGACCTCCATTAGCCTAATAATAGATAAACAGTTTGTCATCACCTACTCGTATCTCAAACTTTAAGAGGAGGTGATGATTTTCACAACCTTTTTGTTTTGAGAACATTGTTTTGACACGCAGTACTATTCCATTGTTCGTCAAAATGTACGATGCTTTTGAAAAATATGTAATTTTATCTTCTTGAAATGAAATACTGTTGCCTGTTATATCATGCATTTAATATGTCTTTTTGCATTGCACAATACTATACAATAAAGAAACTACAGTGGCATCCATAAGTTTCGTACAACTTAATCGTTTGTATTTTTTCACTATGTGTGACAGTATTTTCTGTAATTATCTTTCATTTTAATTAGTAATATCTTAAGTCAGTATTTCTTAGCTATTTAAACTTGTTGTGACTAATCGTCAGTGTCAGAGCTTTTTTTTTTCAATTCCTACTGTTAGCTCACACTCTCCCTATATATATCTTGTTCAAATTTTCAATCGTTCATAAAATATTTTTATTCATCCACTCCAAGTTCAAATACATTTTTTTTATTGAACTTGTAGTGGATGACACTGAATGTGACTACAGTTTTTCAAATATTAATTCCTTCATTAAATTTAATTAATTTTTAATACTTTAAATAGAGTTTTAGCAGTTTGTAATGAAAATTGAAATCAACAGGCAGTAGCTCAATCGGTAAAGTGCAAGGATTTCAGTGTTTTTCACGTGAAGGTGAAGAATGCGAGTCAATATTTAATAAAAAGCAACTAAAATAAAAATTTTCTTTGTTGACCTAAGTAAAAATTGACCTAAAATTTTTAATATATATTACTTGTTATATTTAAATTTTACTTTTTAAAGATGTTTAATACACACTTTGACTCCAATGACGGCATGGGGGATGGGCACCAGGACGATCGTGCGGGTTAGGCGTTTCCCTGAAAAACTTTCAGAAATGCCTCACCCGCACGATCTTCGTTCTCGGGATTAAAGGGTTTCTTATTTAAGATACTTTTACACACAAAAACACGGATTGTGGACGATCTTTTATTTTGCTGTATCGGATATATATAACAAAAGCATATTAAACCAATAAAATAATGCACAGACCATGATTCGAACCATTGCTTATTTGCATATGACTGAGTCATACAGTGTGGTAAAAATGAGCCGCACAGAATAGGAATTTCAATTCGAACCTCGTGCTTATACAAAGCGAGTGAATGCAATGCGCAAGCTATCACCGAGTTGAGATTTATGTTACTAAAAATGCATCCATCCTGCGCATAAAGTTACGAATATGAAAGAAAGTTTTCATTCGATAACTTCTCGTCACATTAAATCGTATAACAATCGTTGGAAATTATTCTAATGGCTCATTGCCTAAATGCTACTAACGGCACAAATTTCAATGAATGAGTAATTCGTTTAGGCTGCGTTGCTATAAGCAATAAAAAAATGTTAGTCGAGAATAAACATATTTTTATCCAGTATTGTTGGGATTCTTTTAAAAGACATAAAACGTTGTATGGCATAATTTATCGAGCACGATTCTATGAAATTTATCAGGACTCAAAATATACGATAGAAATCCGATTTCATGATTTTAGCTGGAATTCGTAACGAGTGAATTATCATTTTAACAACAAGTCATTTATCATTTTAAACTTCATAAAATATTTCTAAATGGGGATATACGGCGTTTCATTTACAATAATATATAGAGGGAGAAAGAATTACATTTTCGTATAACTCCTCTCGTAAAATTCACATAAAAAAACATTAATTATGGCAAGATATAAAAGTATATAAAAAAAGGAAAAATTCAATGTCGCAAGCTAGATACTATATAGTCGCAAGCTATAAATAAAGAGCGATTAGTCTGGTATTCTCTAATGACAAAGTTCTATATTAGTACGTAGAAAGCAATTCCAAAAGTATGTAAAATAATCAAGAAACTAAAATTAAAATAGAGACAATTTCATTTCTAGAGTTCTAATCTAATCTTCTTGATTTCAAATCGAGCTCTTATTTTTCATCACTATAATCAAAGAAGAATAACGTTGTCAAACTTACATTTAAAAAATCGTAACAAATATAATGTTTTTAACTATTTTTGAAACTGTAATATATGACATCTTATTGGTAATAATCTAGATATAATGGTCAATAACAGTTTAAAAAAACAAAAAACGTTTTCCTAAAGTTCTAGGAAATTTAGAAAACAAATCTGAATTAAAGCGGAAAAAATTGTAGGATTTCAGAAATGAATGGTATAAAATATTTAATGAAAACTTCATTTCAATTTCTAAAACAATTGGATGCCATTAATTCTACAAGAGACTAGAAAAGCATAAAATCAAAAGAATTTTTGCAAGATGTCCAATAGAATGAAAGTTCTATAATGAGGGGAGATGTCATCATCAATAGTACGACAGCTCAGAGGGCCAAGGCTTTCCTTTGAAGAGATTTCCATACATTCCTCTGGGTGACAAGGCTCCTCCAATTCTTAAAATTTAGTACAGCAAAATCTTTTCAACTGCGTCTACCCATCCCAACTTGGGTTGTCCTCGTCCTCTTCCTTAGCCCTGTGGCTTTGCCAATATTGATCTTAATAAATTTTATGATATCTGTGTCTATAGCATTTATAAATTTCTGCGTTGTACCGTCTTCTCCAACAATCCCTTTCTTTGACACCTCCAAGAATAGCCCTTGAAATCTTTCGCTCAATAGACCCAAATGGACCTCATCAGATCTTGCCAAAGTCGAAGTTTCAGAGCCATAGACTAATAAGGGTTTTATATACCATTAATTTAGTTTTTCTGCTTATGAAGTGTGATTTAAACAGTTTTCTGAACTCAAAAAAGGCTTTATTGGCAGACAATTCTGTTTTTTTTTATTTCAGTCAAGATATTATTTTGACAATTAATTTCTGATCCTAAGTATTTAAAACTAAGTACAGATTCAAAAGTGTAAAGTGCCTAAGATAATGTTGGTTTATGTTATTAGTGTATCCTGACAAATATTTCTCGAGGAAAGCATATATTTCGTTTTCTCCTGGGTTATGTTTAGATGCAAAAAGCCCCTGCAGCCAATTCAAAAGCTCGAAAAAGCTTCCTCCAAAGCTGCAAAAGATGTTATTGTGCAACATTATCAGCATAAAATTAGAGATATAGCTCCATCTGAATTTGTACCATCTTAACACATATATACCCCGAGGACAAGCCATCCTTGAGCAGATTCACTGTACATTTTTTTTTTTAAAAGAACAGCCTGCAATGAATCTAGAAAAAGGAAAAGAAAGTTATCTAATTTATCATTTTGTACCCACATGCACTAATGCATGTGGGTGACCTATTTGTTAGATAAAGCTGGAGTATTCAGCTATCCAACAATTTTATTTTTATTTTAGGTCTCGATTGGTTGTCGCTTCAGGAGGATTTAAAATTTTCCGACAACATGCAGTTTTATTCGAGCTAACAACGAAACAAATTATATCGGTAAGTACTTAAACACGAATAAATATCAAAGGATGTCAAATGTAAACATGCCCTGAACACGAATTCCTCATCACTAGCAATGGATTGAGACGATCCATCATGGGAGATGAATCCCGACACAAGAAGTCGCGTTCACTTGAGTCTAAGTCAGGCCCATCATGGCAGAAAGACTGTTTCTGGTTCAACCAAGGATGCTGTCACCGAAATTTGGAACGACAACTTCGGGAGGGTGGCAAAGCTTTTCTTGCAACGGAAGGACTTTTTTTTTTTGTAGCGACCCTCCCAATATATAGATGGAAATTTAAATCTGAAATCATTCATCTCCAGAGATGCGGAAAGCTAAAGAACTTTTCATTAAGCTACTACGGATCCACTGATAGCAATATCAAAGGATCTATAATAAACAAAAAATAAACATCAAAGTTCGTGGCAAAGCATTCATTGGAAATATAAGTAGAAACCTCAGTCACCAGAAATACTTCAGCTTTATTTCACACATTTTGTATCTACAAGCACTTTGTTGCAAACATCAAGTAAAGATTTAAAGTAACTTTTTTTTTTTTTTTTTTGTAGCGACCCTCCTAATATATAGACGGAAATTTAAATTTGGAATCCCTCATCTCAGAGATTGGAAAACTGAAGAACTTTTCATTAGGATACTACAGATCTACTGATAACAATATCAAAGGAGCTATGATAAACAAAAGTTAACATCAAAGTTCCAACATTCGTGGGAATATAGGTCAGTCGCCGAATATACTTCAGCCTTATTTTTCACACCTTCTGTACCTATCTGTAAGCACTTTGTTGCAAACATCGAAGTAAAGATTTAAAGTAACTTTTTAACATCGAAGGAACTTTTTTTTTTTTTGTAGCGACCCTCCTAATATATAGACGGAAATTTAAATTTGGAATCCCTTATCTCCAGAGATTGGAAAACTGAAGAACTTTTCATTAGGATACTACAGATCTACTGATAACAATATCAAAGGAGCTATGATAAACAAAAGTTAACATCAAAGTTCCAACATTCGTGCGAATATAGGTCAGTCGCCGAATATACTTCAGCCTTATTTTTCACACCTTCTGTATCTATCTGTAAGCACTTTGTTGCAAACATCGAAGTAAAGATTTAAAGTAACTTTTTAACATCGAAGGAACTTTTTTTTTGTAGCGACCCTCTAATATATAGACGGAAATTTAAATTTGGAATCCCTCATCTCCAGAGATTGGAAAACTGAAGAACTTTTCATTAGGATACTACAGATCTACTGATAACAATATCAAAGGAGCTATGATAAACAAAAAGTTAACATCAAAGTTCCAACATTCATGGGAATATAGGTCAGTCGCCGAATATACTTCAGCCTTATATTTCACACCTTCTGTATCTATCTGTAAGCACTTTGTTGCAAACATCGAAGTGAAGATTTAAAGTAACTTTTTAACATCGAAGGAACTTTTTTTTTTTTATCTTAAGCGACCCTCCTAATATATAGACGGAAATTTAAATTTGGAATCCCTCATCTCCAGAGATTGGAAAACTGAAGAACTTTTCATTAGGATACTACAGATCTACTGATAACAATATCAAAGGAGCTATGATAAACAAAAAGTTAACATCAAAGTTTCAACATTCGTGCGAATATAGGTCAGTCGCCGAATATACTTCAGCCTTATTTTTCACACCTTCTGTATCTATCTGTAAGCACTTTGTTGCAAACATCGAAGTGAAGATTTAAAGTAACTTTTTAACATCGAAGGAACTTTTTTTTTGTAGCGACCCTCTAATATATAGACGGAAATTTAAATTTGGAATCCCTCATCTCCAGAGATTGGAAAACTGAAGAACTTTTCATTAGGATACTACAGATCTACTGATAACAATATCAAAGGAGCTATGATAAACAAAAAGTTAACATCAAAGTTCCAACATTCGTGCGAATATAGGTCAGTCGCCGAATATACTTCAGCCTTATTTTTCACACCTTCTGTATCTATCTGTAAGCACTTTGTTGCAAACATCGAAGTGAAGATTTAAAGTAACTTTTTAACATCGAAGGAACTTTTTTTTTCTACTGTAGCGACCCTCCTAATATATAGACGGAAATTTAAATTTGGAATCCCTCATCTAACAGAGATTGGAAAACTGAAGAAATTTTCATTAGGATACTACAGATCTACTGATAACAATATCAAAGGAGCTATGATAAACAAAAAGTTAACATCAAAGTTCCAACATTCGTGCGAATATAGGTCAGTCGCCGAATATACTTCAGCCTTATATTTCACACCTTCTGTATCTATCTGTAAGCACTTTGTTGCAAACATCGAAGTGAAGATTTAAAGTAACTTTTTAACATCGAAGGAACTTTTTTGTTTTGTAGCGACCCTCCTAATATATAGACGGAAATTTAAATTTGGAATCCCTCATCTCCAGAGATAGGAAAACTGAAGAACTTTTCATTAGGATACTACAGATCTACTGATAACAATATCAAAGGAGCTATGATAAACAAAAGTTAACATCAAAGTTCCAACATTCGTGGGAATATAGGTCAGTCGCCGAATATACTTCAGCCTTATATTTCACACCTTCTGTATCTATCTGTAAGCACTTTGTTGCAAACATCGAAGTGAAGATTTAAAGTAACTTTTAACATCGAAGGAACTTTTTTTTTTTTTTTTTGTAGCGACCCTCCTAATATATAGACGGAAATTTAAATTTGGAATCCCTCATCTCCAGAGATTGGAAAACTGAAGAACTTTTCATTAGGATACTACAGATCTACTGATAACAATATCAAAGGAGCTATGATAAACAAAAAGTTAACATCAAAGTTCCAACATTCGTGGGAATATAGGTCAGTCGCCGAATATACTTCAGCCTTATTTTCACACCTTCTGTATCTATCTGTAAGCACTTTGTTGCAAACATCGAAGTGAAGATTTAAAGTAACTTTTTAACATCGAAGGAACTTTTTTTTTTTTTTTGTAGCGACCCTCTAATATATAGACGGAAATTTAAATTTGGAATCCCTCATCTCCAGAGATTGGAAAACTGAAGAACTTTTCATTAGGATACTACAGATCTACTGATAACAATATCAAAGGAGCTATGATAAACAAAAAGTTAACATCATTCGTGGAATATAGGTCAGTCGCCGAATATACTTCAGCCTTATTTTTCACACCTTCTGTATCTATCTGTAAGCACTTTGTTGCAAACATCGAAGTAAAGATTTAAAGTAACTTTTTAACATCGAAGGAACTTTTTTTTTGTAGCGACCCTCCTAATATATAGACGGAAATTTAAATTTGGAATCCCTCATCTCCAGAGATTGGAAAACTGAAGAACTTTTCATTAGGATACTACAGATCTACTGATAACAATATCAAAGGAGCTATGATAAACAAAAAGTTAACATCATTCCAACATTGGGAATATAGGTCAGTCGCCGAATATACTTCAGCCTTATTTTTCACACCTTCTGTATCTATCTGTAAGCACTTTGTTGCAAACATCGAAGTAAAGATTTAAAGTAACTTTTTAACATCGAAGGAACTTTTTTTTTGTAGCGACCCTCTAATATATAGACGGAAATTTAAATTTGGAATCCCTCATCTCCAGAGATTGGAAAACTGAAGAACTTTTCATTAGGATACTACAGATCTACTGATAACAATATCAAAGGAGCTATGATAAACAAAAAGTTAACATCAAAGTTCCAACATTCGTGCGAATATAGGTCAGTCGCCGAATATACTTCAGCCTTATTTTTCACACCTTCTGTATCTATCTGTAAGCACTTTGTTGCAAACATCGAAGTAAAGATTTAAAGTAACTTTTTAACATCGAAGGAACTTTTTTTTTTTTTGTAGCGACCCTCCTAATATATAGACGGAAATTTAAATTTGGAATCCCTCATCTCAGAGATTGGAAAACTGAAGAACTTTTCATTAGGATACTACAGATCTACTGATAACAATATCAAAGGAGCTATGATAAACAAAAAGTTAACATCAAAGTTCCAACATTCGTGCGAATATAGGTCAGTCGCCGAATATACTTCAGCCTTATTTTTCACACCTTCTGTATCTATCTGTAAGCACTTTGTTGCAAACATCGAAGTAAAGATTTAAAGTAACTTTTTAACATCGAAGGAACTTTTTTTTTGTAGCGACCCTCCTAATATATAGACGGAAATTTAAATTTGGAATCCCTCATCTCCAGAGATTGGAAAACTGAAGAACTTTTCATTAGGATACTACAGATCTACTGATAACAATATCAAAGGAGCTATGATAAACAAAAAGTTAACATCAAAGTTCCAACATTCGTGGGAATATAGGTCAGTCGCCGAATATACTTCAGCCTTATTTTCACACCTTCTGTATCTATCTGTAAGCACTTTGTTGCAAACATCGAAGTGAAGATTTAAAGTAACTTTTTAACATCGAAGGAACTTTTTTTTTTTGTAGCGACCCTCCTAATATAGACGGAAATTTAAATTTGGAATCCCTCATCTCCAGAGATTGGAAAACTGAAGAACTTTTCATTAGGATACTACAGATCTACTGATAACAATATCAAAGGAGCTATGATAAACAAAAAGTTAACATCAAAGTTCCAACATTCGTGGGAATATAGGTCAGTCGCCGAATATACTTCAGCCTTATTTTCACACCTTCTGTATCTATCTGTAAGCACTTTGTTGCAAACATCGAAGTGAAGATTTAAAGTAACTTTTAACATCGAAGGAACTTTTTTGTAGCGACCCTCCTAATATATAGACGGAAATTTAAATTTGGAATCCCTCATCTCCAGAGATTGGAAAACTGAAGAACTTTTCATTAGGATACTACAGATCTACTGATAACAATATCAAAGGAGCTATGATAAACAAAAAAAAAATTTAAAATTTAACATCAAAGTTCCAACATTCGTGGGAATATAGGTCAGTCGCCGAATATACTTCAGCCTTATTTTTCACACCTTCTGTATCTATCTGTAAGCACTTTGTTGCAAACATCGAAGTGAAGATTTAAAGTAACTTTTTAACATCGAAGGAACTTTTTTTTTTTTGTAGCGACCCTCCTAATATATAGACGGAAATTTAAATTTGGAATCCCTCATCTCCAGAGATTGGAAAACTGAAGAACTTTTCATTAGGATACTACAGATCTACTGATAACAATATCAAAGGAGCTATGATAAACAAAAGTTAACATCAAAGTTCCAACATTCATGGGAATATAGGTCAGTCGCCGAATATACTTCAGCCTTATTTTCACACCTTCTGTATCTATCTGTAAGCACTTTGTTGCAAACATCGAAGTAAAGATTTAAAGTAACTTTTAACATCGAAGGAACTTTTTTTTTTTTTTTGTAGCGACCCTCCTAATATATAGACGGAAATTTAAATTTGGAATCCCTCATCTCCAGAGATTGGAAAACTGAAGAACTTTTCATTAGGATACTACAGATCTACTGATAACAATATCAAAGGAGCTATGATAAACAAAAAGTTAACATCATTCCAACATTCGTGGGAATATAGGTCAGTCGCCGAATATACTTCAGCCTTATTTTTCACACCTTCTGTATCTATCTGTAAGCACTTTGTTGCAAACATCGAAGTAAAGATTTAAAGTAACTTTTTAACATCGAAGGAACTTTTTTGTAGCGACCCTCTAATATATAGACGGAAATTTAAATTTGGAATCCCTCATCTCCAGAGATTGGAAAACTGAAGAACTTTTCATTAGGATACTACAGATCTACTGATAACAATATCAAAGGAGCTATGATAAACAAAAAGTTAACATCATTCGTGGGAATATAGGTCAGTCGCCGAATATACTTCAGCCTTATTTTTCACACCTTCTGTATCTATCTGTAAGCACTTTGTTGCAAACATCGAAGTAAAGATTTAAAGTAACTTTTTAACATCGAAGGAACTTTTTTTTGTAGCGACCCTCCTAATATATAGACGGAAATTTAAATTTGGAATCCCTCATCTCCAGAGATTGGAAAACTGAAGAACTTTTCATTAGGATACTACAGATCTAATGATAACAATATCAAAGGAGCTATGATAAACAAAAAGTTAACATCATTCGTTCGGGAATATAGGTCAGTCGCCGAATATACTTCAGCCTTATTTTTCACACCTTCTGTATCTATCTGTAAGCACTTTGTTGCAAACATCGAAGTAAAGATTTAAAGTAACTTTTTTTTTTTTTGTAGCGACCCTCCTAATATATAGACGGAAATTTAAATTTGGAATCCCTCATCTCCAGAGATTGGAAAACTGAAGAACTTTTCATTAGGATACTACAGATCTACTGATAACAATATCAAAGGAGCTATGATAAACAAAAAGTTAACATCAAAGTTCCAACATTCGTGGGAATATAGGTCAGTCGCCGAATATACTTCAGCCTTATTTTTCACACCTTCTGTATCTATCTGTAAGCACTTTGTTGCAAACATCGAAGTGAAGATTTAAAGTAACTTTTTAACATCGAAGGAACTTTTTTTTTGTAGCGACCTCCTAATATATAGACGGAAATTTAAATTTGGAATCCCTCATCTCCAGAGATTGGAAAACTGAAGAACTTTTCATTAGGATACTACAGATCTACTGATAACAATATCAAAGGAGCTATGATAAACAAAAAGTTAACATCAAAGTTCCAACATTCGTGGGAATATAGGTCAGTCGCCGAATATACTTCAGCCTTATTTCTCACACCTTCTGTATCTATCTGTAAGCACTTTGTTGCAAACATCGAAGTGAAGATTTAAAGTAACTTTTTAACATCGAAGGAACTTTTTTTTTTTGTAGCGACCCTCCTAATATATAGACGGAAATTTAAATTTGGAATCCCTCATCTCCAGAGATTGGAAAACTGAAGAACTTTTCATTAGGATACTACAGATCTACTGATAACAATATCAAAGGAGCTATGATAAACAAAAAGTTAACATCATTCGTGGGAATATAGGTCAGTCGCCGAATATACTTCAGCCTTATTTTCACACCTTCTGTATCTATCTGTAAGCACTTTGTTGCAAACATCGAAGTAAAGATTTAAAGTAACTTTTTAACATCGAAGGAACTTTTTTTTTTTGTAGCGACCCTCCTAATATATAGACGGAAATTTAAATTTGGAATCCCTCATCTCCAGAGATTGGAAAACTGAAGAACTTTTCATTAGGATACTACAGATCTACTGATAACAATATCAAAGGAGCTATGATAAACAAAAAGTTAACATCATTCGTGGGAATATAGGTCAGTCGCCGAATATACTTCAGCCTTATTTTTCACACCTTCTGTATCTATCTGTAAGCACTTTGTTGCAAACATCGAAGTGAAGATGCCGAACAGAAAAGAGACAAGACACAATCAAAACATTTATTTAAAAAGACTCGAGAACGACTCGTGCTTGAATCACAAAAGCGCGTCCTCAAGGTTGCAGAGATAAGCCTTCGGGAGAGAAAGAAGAAAAGCCAAGAGCGTGGCACAGGTCCAAGTTCGGTGGAGGTTGAGAGGAAAGGGGGTTCGCTCTATCGCAAGGCACTCGATGTACAATCATCAACGCATAAAAGCACTCGCAGGCTCAATGGTTTTTATCAGGAGGTTCAGATAAAGCCCATTGTTATTTGCCTCAAATATCCGGAAACGCGAAAAGGAAGGGGAGAAAAATGTATATGTGGGAACAGGAAACAATTTTCTTTCCATTAGTTTCATAGTTAAGACGCATGAAACAAATGCGCAATGACGGAATCGAAAGACCGTATTTCTGCCTGTTGGAAAAACTAGTCCAGTACATAGTACAGATAGTGAAGCTTCTCGTAAACAAACATGAATTCAAAATTCAACTACAAAAATATTGTAGTAAAAGTTCTCTGCATTTTGTGTTTGAAATTGATTAATACACAAAAAGTTTTTTTTTTTTATTCTTTATTTCTTGTATTTTATGTAATGTTTTAAATAGATAATATTTATGGGAATATGTAACATGTTTATCATAAAAGTATATATATTATATAAGGAAATGTGTTCAAGTTCTAGGAAATTATTTGAAAAATAATAAAAACAAAATGAAAATCTCTTTAAAATAATATATCCTGTCCTCAGAATTTCACATGAAAAAAAAATTGTTTCATCCCACACGGAAGTTAATTTCGATCAAGCAGACATTTCTACTGCGCAACTAACACCTAATAAAGCAATTAACAATTAGGAACGGTTTCTTTTTTTTTTTTTTTCTCGCTGTCGGTATTGCAGTTTCCTAGAATCAGAACTAATAAAAGCATTCTAGAAGATTGGATGGCCAATCGGACGACTTCGAACGTTGGATGCTTAACGTTGACTATATTAACAGCCAATAGCCATATGGACACTGCCATGCAAAGGTGCTGACAGCAGTGATTGTTGGAACTTAACGGCTGAATGAAGGATCTGGAATAACAGCCAAGAACGGATGATTGCGCAACATCATTTTCTGCCATCCAACATGCTTCTTCCACAGCATCCATGGCACTTTCCCTGATTTTATGGTATGAAGAAGAATAGAGCAACGCTTTTTTTTTTTTTTAATATAAAAAACCCACCCAATCATCATGGTTAGCAACAGACAGGAGCGAGTCATTTTCTTTAAAGTGGTGTAAGTCGTTTTTGGAGATATTTAACCGCTTGTATTTAAATGGTTTGAAAAATAGTAGTCAACGTTACTAAGCTCATTTTGGTTTTTTTTTTAATATTAAATCGTTTTAAGTTTATAACGGATCCTTTTTAAAATATGAGTTAAAAAGAAATGTATATTTTGGATGGCCTCGAGTAGACTTGCACCCTTCCAAAATGTGAAAATCATACGTTCATCATAATCCCATATTTAATGAAATATTAAATATGGGATTTCACTTGATTCAAAACCATTTTTTTTTATAAAATTTTTATTAAATATGCTAAAAAAAATAAAAAGAAATAATTAAAAAAATACTTTAATTGCAACTTGATATAAATAGATGCCCTTTTAATAGTAATATACACAAATATTTCTTCAACAATTAAAACTGACAGAAGAGTATAAAAAAATATAATTAGTATTTTTTTTTCTTCTTTACAGAACTGAAAATTGCCATTATTTGGATGCATTCAGTGTCTACTGAATACAATATGTAAAATTGAAATGGAGTTGGCCAATATTGATAATGAAAACTAATGTAGGTACGAAAAAAAAAAATTCATTCGTAGCATTTCATATCTTTAAAAAGAACGTAATAAAGCATATTCTATGACGCTGTTTTTTAAGAAATTTACCATGTAATTTTTTTTTTTTTTTATTATTAAAAAGCCTTACAAACGAAATATACAACTGACTTCACCTATGCATTGTTCAAGCCGACGTATAAATGAGAAAAATGCACAACTGATACTGAAATTAGAAATTATAAAATATCCCACAGGATAAAAAAAAAATTACTTATTTGAGCTATGATAATTAAAAACCCTAGATAAAAACATTCGCGTACCTTCATTTACCATGTGCTTACATCTTTTTTTTCGTATAATGCAAACATAGATGACTTTTTTAAAAGTATATTTCAAATTGCTGCCTTCACTGAAATCTGAATACATTAATTTAGATAAATTACTTTTGTTAAACAGAATTGCAAAACTTTACTGCCCCCTCTGCCTGTTGTTGATGATTGAGTTCATTCAAATAGAAGTACGAACGACTCGCCTATGCGTCGGTCCAACACGACGTATAAATGAGAGATGCACAACTGAAATTCGATGTTATTTAGATCGAAATGAGTTTTTTCTTTTTAAATAAAATATCACACAGAATAGAGAAATCAGTGATTTACAAAAAGAAAGATCGATCAGTGATTTACGAAATGTACGTTTTTCCGCCAGACAACAGTCATGCATGATCTTTGAACATCGATGTGCAAAAGTGCAAAAGACATACGAAATAACTATTACTATAACTATCTCGTAACCATCTGAAGTTATTAACTGCATTTTCAATGCAATCCCTCCCTTTAAAAACATTTAATGTTCAAAAGTGAAATTAGGGAAAAAACAAGGCTTCAAAATTCGGCCAGTGAATAAACAGCATTTCTCTCCAGACAATTCAAATAATAATTACTGAAACGTTAAATTTCCGAAAGGCTGCAGAAAGCGGAAAAGGTCAGAGGTCCGGGACTGCTTCATTAAGTCGTCCGGTCGAGTACTTAACTAAATTGAATCCCGGATCGGAAAGATCGTGACCGGAACACAAAGAAACAAGGAGGGACGATGTGCATATACTGAATTTTATTACACATTTTATGCAACATTAAATGTTATAAGTCAAATTTGCAATTTAAAAAATTTAATACAGAAATCATCTCAACGAATAGATTGAGCTCATCTCTTTGAATCTTTAGTCTAATAAACAATTAACCTGTTCAACAGGAATAAACTTTATTCAACTCGTTTCACGCTGGGCCGCTTTTTCTTTTCTTCACAGTGATAAATAATATAATCACACCTCAATAAATAAAAGAAAATCGTTTTTGACGTATCGATCGATCGGTTGAAAATCGATTTTACTTATTTCGACAAAATATTTTAGGATCCCTATATATCCGGATATTATGCGTTAAATGTTATCACACTGTATGAGTGGATCAGCGCTTGAAGCGGCCGTTTTTTCATGAATAGCGCTCAAGTGACAGACTGCAAAAACGTGAAAGAGCATGACAGTCAACAATAGGGTGGCCTATAACCACGCTAGGATTGAATAGATAAGAACTGCAAGAAACGTAATGCTTTCACCATATTGCGACTAATTACTATCATGAAAAATTATCGTCAAATGCTCATTGAGTGGTAGTCCCGATATGACGAAAAGTGTCGTCATGCCCTATTGAAGTAGTAGTCTGGGTATGACGGAAAAGGCATCATATTCAGTTCACAGGTTAAGAAAACCAAAGGCCGACGTGCAGTCTTAAAAAGTGACGAAATGAACAAAATAATATATATAATTACATTTCATATTTTGATAACAATTCAAGCATTAAGAAAGCAGTAAACGCTTTTTAATGTTCATTAAAAATGATTTCATCATTAAGATTTTATTTGATATCCATTAAATAATGTCCTGAACAAAAAAAAGTGTCATGTTTATTATATATATGTATATGAAGGAGAAAATGTCCTTAGAGGACAATTGAATCCATGTTATGATTGGTAACGAATTAAGTTTGCAGTTGCTTCGACTAGATAAAAGTCCTATTATATTACAAAATTTAATATAAAATGTGTAGCATGTAAAGAAATTTCAGTTTTCGAATCTTGGCGCTATTGCAATGCTTCAAATTCAATAACCCATTGGCGCCAATTGAGACGGCGGTGTGCAAGCTTCATGTTATGCAGAAACAATAGCAAAGAAACTGATTCCACCACGCATATGTTGTGCAGTTTTAGGGGTCCGTTAGGCGGTTTTAGGATGCATGGAATTAAGGATGTATGAGGGACAAAATACGAGTCCCTCAATGGTTATGAGAATGGGAAAAGGCGAAAAAAGAACCTAGTGAAAATAAGGAAGCATTTATGCCTCACTCATCGTCAAAAAGGTTGGCTACAATGTGCGTTTTCTCATTATTAGATATTGCTTTACTTCGTTATCCACAACGACAAAAGTCAAACATGGCTTTCATCAGAGGTAACATAAAAGCAGAAGCCTCGTTGCGAACAGTGTAACTCAGAAAACTATAACGAGTTGAAATGCAAGATTTGTAAGTCATTTAGCAATAACTTTCTAGTTCTAACACATTTGGAGATTTTTTTTTTTTTTTTTGATCAAATGAAACTTTGTGGATTAGTCTTGAATAGGTTCACAAATTAAAAATATAAAACTTCGCGTATACAAATGTATACGTAAAAATTTGTATACGTGAAGTTGATGGTAATTCAAACGTATTACCTTATACGTTTGAATTACCATCCAATTTTCTCAGCACATGTCAAATCAAGCAACACTAACAAGAAACAAGTAATATATATATAAAAATTTAAAAAAAAAAAAAAAAAAAATTTTTTTTTAAGTCCATTCCTACTTTTTTCACTATATTGCAGAAAAGTCCTTTACAAACAATTTTCCTTCATTTTTTTAAGTTTATCTGGCGCAACACAACACATGCAACTTAAATCTAAAAATAAACTAAAATTAATTAATTAAATGTAATTATTGAATTAGAAAAAACTGTATTCACATCCAGTGTCATCCACTACAAGTTAAAAAAAATGTATTTGAACTCGAGTGGACGAATAAAAAATATTTTATGAACGATTGAAAATGTGAACAAGATATATATAGGGAGAGTGTGAGCTAATAGAAAGGAATTGAGGGGGAAAAAAAAAGGTACAAAGCGGAGCATCCAAACAAATGTCTGCAAAAACAAATCCATCGGCTGTTTGAGCGCAGTTCCAGGTCAACAACCCAGAGGGGAAAAAATATGAAGACAAATCTAAATGCTTGCTTAAATAAACGGCACCGAAGTGGAAAATGCTCCCGAGGTGTGAAAATCATCGTCCTCGTTCGTTACTGTTTACTCGAAAATTAAACTATGAAGTTTGCTGGAAAGGTACGGTTTCATATATTTTCAAATTTAGCAACGAAAATATTTTTAAATCAATTCCGTATATCTGCGGACGGTTGGATGTGGAGAGGAGTCGCTGATGAAGAGGGATAATGAAAAAGATGCCGCCAGCCTTCAGTGGAGTTGTGGCATTCGTTAGATTAATGAGGGTAAAATGTAGTTGCGAACTTTAGCCTTTTGATGTAGGCGCCACACATATGGATGCATTTTGTTGTTTAAATTAAAATTTATGATTCAAAATAAAAGGAACCTGAATCCGATGAAGAACTATTGACTAACAAATCTCTTAACAAGGAACTCATAATATGCAGAGCATTTTTTTTCTTCAATTTAATGACATTAATGCGTAATATTGCCTGAGATTGTACTCGTATTATATAACATAAGTAAACATGCATTCATTTTCTTTATTTATAAGGTCGATACGCATTCTTTGTTATTATATAGATATTAATCTTTTAATACATGAGTAAACCGGTGTCTTTACTGGTATACATGAGTTGTGAAATCCATGAACCCATGCTTTTTTTTTTCTCTCACATTTTCATGAATGAAAATCTTTTTTATGATGAATTACTTCGTTGAGTAAGGTATTTCCCTGTATTAAAAGACTGTTGTTCTTCTTCTTCAATGGTGCGACAGCCCCATGGTGGACCAAGGTATTCTGCCTACTGAGATGTTATTTTTCTTTTACGAGGTTGGGTTGACAGCCCCATGCCTAACGCTTTGCAGTTATATTAGACAGAGGCCTACAGTTTAAAGAGAATTCGAACCATTACAATCATTCATGCTACTGGCTGAAGTCGAACCGGAAACAATGCGATACCGAGCGACAGAGCGCTAGTCACTCGGCCATCAGGCTCCAAGACTGTTATTTTATCCTGGAAAAATTTTAACAAAATTGATATACTCGATCTACAGCAAACGAATTAGGTAACGAGAATGTTCTAACAGTTCAAAAAGATACATTGCAACTTATATCATAGAAAAATTCGAATTTGATCGAAACGAAACGTTACAGCCATTACAAAATGTTACAGCCATACATTATTATAAATTGCTGTAACAGGTTTTTTTTTCAACATGTGCATAAGTCATTTTTGAATTTGCCTATTTAAGGGACATGGGTACACAGATTCCAACCTGCTTTCCCGAATTATATGCGAATAATATCCTAACAACTACCTGTGATTCAAGCACGACTTTCAACTCATGTTTGATAACTACACGGCACACATGTAGCCGCGTTCTCTGTTTTAAGAGTCTTTGATTCGTAAATGTTATACAGTTATATTGTAAAGGTTTTAAAGCGATGGCATTCAAATTTTCTCGAGATGTCATGGCAAAAAACTGTCTAAATCCTCTATGAAAAATATCAAGCTTCGGTGAGTACAGAAAGTCTGATTTTTTTTTTTTTTTTTTTTTTTTTCAATCATGGTTTACCATCATGTCTGAGTGACCACTTTTTTTGTTGAGATAAAAATGAACACGGCATTATCAATCACACAAATAAATATTTTTTTTTCTCCATTTACATTGAAAAATTTGTCTTTGAAGCGCATTAGAGGAGAGAAGTTGCTGATGATTTGATGGAATCATGATCTTCGAATTCGTGTAAATGTCGATTGCTCTTGTATTTTAATAACAAAAGACAAAACAAGATGTATTTCAACATGTTACCACGTGCTTAAATGAAAATAAAAAAAGTTCTCAACATGCATTTCTATGGTGCTGTAAAAATTAGTCTAAAATTGAAACTGAAGTTAGTTGAAACTGAAAATGATAGTGATTATGCAAACTATATCGTCCTTTAAAAAAAAAAGAATTGATGTTATAATCAATGATAAAATAATCTGTACCATGACCAAATTTCTTCACAAACTTTATATATATATATATATATATGCAGTAGAACCTCTGTAAGTCGAACTTCAAGGAGACGCCAAATAATTCGAGTTATAAGAGTCTTCGACTTATGGGGAATTTTGACTTACGCGGATTTTGTAAGGAAATATTCGACTTGTAGAGCGTTTAGATTCTTTCTAACTTATTTTGAGTTAGAGAGGTAAAATAAATAAAAATTCAAGTCACAGAGGCAATAAACATGTTTATTTGTTACAGTTCAAATGAAATCAATAGCAATAAGAATTATAATAAGAATATTACATAGAATTGAATATTCTATTTACTATATACTCCTACATTGTTTTCTAAGAAACAATGACGTACATTGTCGGCAAATCCTTGAAGTCGGTAAATTATTTTTCTTCGAGCTATAGAGGTAATTAGTTTCAAATGAACGAGATGTACAGATCGTAAAAATCAAACATAGCTAATGTTCGAGATACAGAGGTCCAATTGTTTTTGTCGAGTTACGAAGGGAAATATATACCAAAATGGCTTGTGGGGATTGACTCATTATTTCGACCTATAGAGGGTTGAAATTTCGAGTCATGGAGGTTTTGGAGCTTGAAGGGAAGGGGAACAACACTTTTTCGAGTTTCGGAGGTTCTCGACTTATCGAGGTTCGAATTAAAGAGGTTCTACTGTATGTAATAAAAGAGCACGTTTAACCGAAATACAAGAAGCCAATGACATTTCCACGGATTCTGAGTAAATTATCAGCAACTTCTCACAGCTGATGCGCCTCAAAGACAAATCTGTGGATGGAAATGGAAATGCATATTAGAATGACTTATTGAAAAATATGAACGCACAATGTCGCCACATCTAACATTTTTCTTTTGTTCTCGAATTAAAATTTTGCAACCGCTATCCTTTTTTCCCCAGTAAAACTGGCCAACGAAAAAAAGAAAACATGACGAAGCCGAGTAGAGCTGGGTCATATCTGACATAATAATTGTTTCAAGGACAAATAGCAAGCCGCTAACAAAGATGAAAACCAACACCGGTCATTAACAGACGCAGCCTTTAAAGACTCGTTCCATGCAAAAGCAGACTGGCTTTTGGGTCATCTCAATCGAAACCATGCGTCACAATGTTGACTTAAGAAGAATGAAATTGTAACACCCATTTCGTGATGATTAAGCCTGAAAATTCTTGAGTTCAAAGTGAATTAGAAGGGAAGCCACAACTGCCAAGAAGTGATGTTACATGAGAGAGATGCTATATCAAATTATTTATAAGAGTTTTGAACTGAAATTTTTTTCTGAAGGAACTACTTTCGTTAGAAATTAATCCATACAATCCCAGCACCTCACTGCATTAGAAGGATAAAATTACTGGACACTTTAAAAAACAGCACAATAAAAATAGTATAAATATAGTACGATAGAAAGCAGAAGAAACTTTGCTAATTATTCCAATGCGACTATGAAACATCGGCATGATGCAGTAAAGCTGCAACCCTATTCGATAGCTGGTTGGAATTTTTAATATCAGTTTTACACAAAGTATACGTTTCTTAAATAGTTGTTTTATATTTACATCAGGCTACTCGCCAAAGAACAATATAACAATTAATTCAGAATCGTGCACCACCAAAATATTAAAAACACATAAAAAAAAAATCATCACTAGAATTAAAATTTGACACTGTCAACACATTAAAAAATTACAACCCTAAAAGTTAAAGATACATACAAGTCTAAAAGAAGAAAAATGTGCCCTCAGGACACGAGATCCCTGGCCTTCCAATCCAACAGGCTAACATTTCCTTTATGTTGTAACGTAGGGTCAAAGCCCGGACAGACGAGTGAATGCTGCTTATTCATAGAGTCTGCTTTACAGAAGGCTATTAGGCAATAAGCCTACTCTGCTGAGGTGTTCGGCCAAGCAGTCGTGTCCTGTTCTCAGTCAGAAGTTAGCCACTGCCTCTTTAATAGCCTGCGATTGAACTGTTTCCAATTATCCTAGATTTTCTCAAAAGTTTATACCTTGATTTAGTTGATAGTTTTTGTGCTGTATGCCAACATAATATTTTCCGTATAATTGACTTAAGGGAATGGGGACTCCGCTAAATAAATAACTCAGTACCCTTCTTTGCTAATGGGTCTGCTTTTTCATTACCAACAATTTCTACATGGGGCCTGAATGGCCTGCACTCTGTACCAGTTCGAGTCCCGGCGGTGACATGGATATTCGTAGTGGTTTAGAATCCTCTTTAAACCGTAGGTCTCGGTCTAACATGATGGTAGAGAGTTGCGGGGTAGTATGACTCGCGTTGCGGAAGTAGTGTCCGTAGCCTATCTTCAAGATACACGCACCTCCTGGGCGTGTAACGTCGGTGCAGCGCTTACCTTAAGGCATCAAAGACAACTGTCTAAGTGTTTGCCAGTCGCATTAGAACAAAAAAAAAAAAAAAAAAAAAAAAAAAAAATCTACATGAGATGGTATCCATTGGAGTTCTATAGTTTTACCGTTCATATTTAGCTTCCTGATATTGTTTTATTTTTGTCACAAAGAAAAAGATTCGGAGAGGTGTTGAAGAGTTATTGCCTCTATGCCAGACTTACAATCAATCTACAAGTCTCTTAAATTGAATCAAATTCAAATTCACTTTTCAAATTGAAATTTTACGTTAAGTGGGAAGGGAAATATATCTGATATGTACGAACGAAGTAATACATTAACATCTTATTTTAGAACAACATTATAAAAACTAATTGATGAAATTAGGAAATTCGTATAAATAAAATGCTTTTTCACAAAAAACATTTACCACAGAAATTTTGTAAAAAAAATATATATATATAATTCCTTAAATACTTGAAATCAAACAATGCCAGGACAGCAAGGAAAGAAAAGACAAAATGCAAATACAGACTGTAAATGCAATATACAAATAACTAAAAATTAAAATATTCAAACTTTTTTTTACAAGCAAATTATACAATGTATTGCAATTCGACAAAGAGAAATGCATTATTGTTCATCGACAATCAGTAAAGGAAGAAAAAAAAAATTCAAGGTCTCTAGTTTGAAGGAAAGATAAATGAAATACAAAAAAGTAAAACGTTTGCAGACAACAAATGCAGTAATGCTGGTTAAATTATTATTCAATTATCACTCAATTTAAATATATGATTACATTACTAAGGAAATCCTCCAAAAATTCTATTATTCAAATACGGGTTGTTTTTTTAAACAAAAATTAATTTTTACACCATAGAAAATTAGTATATTGAATCAATTTGAAAAAGAATCACAAATTTAATTTTAAAGATTGTTTTGTTGATAGATTTTACTATTCCAAAATATCAGTAGCATATCTGACTTCTACAATATGCATTTGAAAAGAAAGGTGTGCGTATAGGTTATTAAGTAATGATGTTTATGTGAAAAAAATATTTTAAATATAACTATTTCGTTGTCAATAGCAATGCGCACGGCTACAGTGCCAGGTTTGGTGTGTCGCTCTAGTCTTTTTGTACACACTAGGGCTAAACAGACCGAGACCTACAGTAAAGTGGATTACGAATCACTCACAAACATCCATTCCATCCATGAAGGATCGTGCAGTTTAATTGACATCAATAGTAGCAAATGTTTGCAAAGCATCTACAGAAGAAAATCAAGGAACCAATTTGTCTGTGTTGCCATAACAACAACCTTTTCTCTTTTTTGTTAAAATTCTTTTGAAATATATTTAGAACACATTAGTGACACATATTGCAGAATAATTTTTGCTTCTCTAGTCGATGTATTTTTAATAAAATCGAATTCAATTTAAATCAATTTTGGTAAATGTTTTTTTTATTGTAAATGTAAAAGCAAACAACTGCTTTTTAACTATGTCCCATGCGCATTGCTGAATTCACACTAAAATCCCAGTACAGAAGTAATTTTCAACGAGTCATACAGCTTCTTGTCAAACAGCAGACAGTTTCTTGTCCCACATCATGGTCAAGAACAGAGATAATCTTTCAAAGAAAAAAACAAGTAATATATATAAAAAAATTTTTAAGTCAATTCCTACTTTTTTTTTCCACTCTATTGCAGAAAGTCTTTTAAAAATAATTTTCATTCATTTTTTTTTTTTTTTAGTTTATCTGGCGCCCTCTATGGGTAGATACATGCAACTTAAATCTAAAAAAAAAAAACTAAAATTAAGGAATTAAATGTAATTAGTGAATTAAAGTTTGAAAAAAAACTGTGTTAACATCCAGTGCCATTTCACTACATGTTCAACACAAAATGCATTTGAACTCGAGTGGATGAATAAAAAGTGTTTCATGAACGATTGAAAATTTGAACAAGATATATATAGGGAGAGTGTCAGCTAATAGAAGGAATTGAATAAAATAGCAACCACCAATTATTTTTTTTAAACAGTCGAGCTTCAAAACAATTGCTTTTTAACTATGCCACAAACGCATTGCTGAATTCACAAGCAAACACGTTATTTCAGATGAAGCACACTAAAATTCACATACCGAAACAGTCAGACAGATTCTTGTCAAACAGTAAGCAGTTTCTCGTCCCACATCATGGTCAAGGACAGAGATAATCTTTCAAAGAAAAAAAAAAAAACTATGAAGATTAGTGCAGGGCACAACACAAAAGCGAGGCGTAATAAAACAGTAGTTAAAATAGCCTTGTTTGTGAAGAGAGACTGGAGAAGGTCAAACACCTGTGCGCTTCACCTGTTGGTGAAGGCCGCTGCTGCGGGTAGGAGGAGAAGACAGCATCCACTACGCGAAGGATGGTCTTGCGCAAAAACAAACTGGCAAAAAGGACGGTGTTCTTTTGAGACCCATATTTACTGAATCTTTTTTTCTTCCCACATCTAAATTCCAACCTTTTAAACTAGTAAGACATTATCATCATTTTGCAACAAGAAAAACTTTGCATTTCTTAATAAATCCAATAAAATGCACAGTTGAATCTGAAGCCTTGTAAAAATGTGAATTACCAATAAAATTAGAGTGACATATTAATTTTTTTTTTTAATCTAAAAAAAAAATAAGCCTCATTTTTTTCACATAAAATACTCACTTACGAATGTCGGTAGCGTGTTGTTTCTTTATAGTTGGAATGAAATCTTTTATGCAAAATAAAAATGCTCTATAAAATGAACTTTTCATTAAAATATTCTGTCCAAATCATCACACTGATTATCTTTGTAAATTCGGAATGCATTGAGAGAAATACACAATAATATATATGTATTAGGAATCATTTTGGATGCATTCGTATTGCTGACAATCTTTGGCGTAGTACATGTGTCTACATCGCTTTGGCCAGAATTTCAATGCCGTAGCATCATTTCTTCTGTTATTTTTGTTATACTTCTTCTGAAACAGCTTTTTCCAAGGTTGAAACTTATCCCTTGTTTAGTTCTTTTGTTTATATATATATATATATATCTTTGTGATAGTAATAAATGTGATAACAATAATAATCACATGGTGATGTGGCCTCTACTGATAAGGGTTAAGGATGGTACTTTCTTTTCGTTAAGGAAGTTCCTGTATGATGGAATTCGTGATTTTTTGAGATTCGTGATATTCCAATATGTGGAGGTTCCCGATTCGTGATCCAGTGGCTAGCGCACATGATGACTGAGGTTCGAATCTTCAAGCGATATTGTTGTAAAAGTCTTTACATTTTTTAAAATGATTTTAGCTCTTATGGCACAAAACGACGTTTAATCCATCCAGATTTTTGGCACCTTTTTAATGAATTTTCAACGTTGTAGTAATTAAGTCCTGCCAAGTCCTTAAATCTCGTCTGCTTTGACCTCTACTTAGACGTTGAACTTTAGATTTTTGGCCTGTATCTGAGAGAAATATCCAAACATCACATATTGGCAGTACTTTGAGCTTGTAGAGGGGCCATGAACGCTGCCTTCTCACTTGCATAGCTTTATCACTTAGATGATGGCAGTTTGCTTTTATCACGCAAACATTCTTCGAGATATGTTTTACTTAAAAGCTTATGACTGGCTGGCTAACATTTAAAAGACTTGAGGCGCAATTTTTAATTCGCCTGTTCCATTTTCCATCTTTTTTATTCAATTCAAAATTTGAGTTTTTAATCCTACCGATACGATTTCAAAGATATTGATAATCCCTTTTTTTAATCAATCAACAGTTTCATTTTTTTAATCAACATCAATAATTAATTAATAATAATTTTGTACATCAATACACAAACAGAGAAGTACACTTATTAGTTAAAACTAACTTAGATATAGAATAACATCGATGACAATAATATTCATCTACGAATCTAATTCATTTCTACACTTAATCACTTAATCAGAAAGCTATTATCATTATATAATTTTTTCCAGCTATGTGAATTATTAATTTTTTTTTTTTTCCCAATCCAAAAAATTTAACTGGCTATAAGCTATATTACAAAATAAACTAATCAAACTTTTTGAGTGTGTATTCGTTTAAATCAAATAACAAGAACAATTTAAATGGACAAAATGTTTCTTTTCCAAAATACGTTAATCATTCAGACAACTTCAAGATTTTTAAAAAGGTTTTCATTATTAATTGGTAGAGCAGAAAATTAAAATGAAAAAAAAAAAAAAATTATAGACGAATTTTTATAAAATAGTGACCTTGTCCTTGCAGTAAAAGACTTATCTTAAACGATCTTTAAAAAAATCATTCCGTTCGAGGTATAGTTTGCTCTTTTGTTGTTGTTGTTGTTGTTATCGTGTCCATGGATTTAAAATATAAATATCAAAGTTAGATCAAGTCGAAAGTCTTCACAATAGCGGCCGCTAGCAATGGCGCCGCTTTTACTCTACAGGACTTCTCTTAAGTTGGCCGCGATTGGCACCGTACCCAATTGCAGAACATGGGGAGTGAGTGCTGGCCACTCTAGAATGTGCTTAGGTGTTGGGAAAACGTTGGGGCAATTTCTACAGGGGATGGTCTTGTCTGGGAGAATCTTCGTCCCTCTGTAATGATTAATTCTGAGTCTGCTAATAACTGATGTCAACTGCCTAGGACAGTTGAAGTCCGTGATGAGTGTCTTCTTAAAGTTATGAGGAAGTAGTCGGCTTTGGGCAACTGCGTTAGCATCTGCAAGTGTGATGGTAGTTCTGGGTTGACTATTGTCCCTGGCTTCTTTGGCTACAGAGTCAGCGCATTCGTTGCCCTCAATGCTCTTTTATAATTTCTTTAATGATTAATTAAAGTCGACTTTTAGGCAGAAATATTCCTTTTTTAGAAAACAAATTTGTTAATAAATCTTGCAATTACAGAAACAAGTATTTATCCGAGCCTAGATGCTTTCTTTTCGTCTAACTGCTATATTTACTGCTTTTAAAATATTCAGAAGAAAAATAAGATACGACGTAAACTCATTCTGACAAGAAACCAAACAGACTTTAACTACATACTACTGTGTTCAAAAATTAAGACCCATTTTCAATTTAAAATTCCCGGGGATTTTGGAATTTCAATTTTTTTTTTTTCTTTAGATTGCTGGCACTGTACTTGACATCTGAATTAATTGATCTAAGAACTTGTATTAAATTTTGTTTTCGAATAATCGTGTGCGGTAGCGTATAGAATGTTTCAGATGGCATTTCCTGAGCATTCCTTTATCGGAAAGAAATGTTTAGAAGTGGAATAAACAGTTCAAAGAAGGCAGAGAACGCGTTGAAGACGAAGAACCCTTTGGTCGATCATCAACCTCACCCGACGAAGATCACTTCCAAAAAATTAAAGATTTGGTGCTTGCAAACCGTCGATTTACAATTAGAGGCCTTGCTGATGATGTTGGAATTTCAAAAGGATCGGTCCATTCCATTTTGGGGATCAGAGATTCTCATTCAGCGCCAGTTGCGGCGTGCGTCCTCTTAGGCGGAGGTTCGCTACCAACCTTATTTTTCACCGAAACGCTGCAAGGGGCACTTTTGCAGTGCGTAGGAGGAAACACGGTAGGTGGAACCACGGTTACAATACACAATTGCAAAGTGATACATTTATTATCTATTAATCTGCATAGTTGAATGTGGTCAAAATTCAAGTTTTATGATTTGAAATTATTTTTATAATAAAAAGAACCAATCAACAAATGGATGAGAAACGGTCACTAACCAATCGAGTGCTTCCAATTTCATTCGGTAAGTTACTGGCACGAATCCTTTTTCAGCGATAGTGTTCATTTTGTAATAGGTAGATCTATTCAATATATTCGATAAGTTGATTCGTATCATAGTACTCATGATACGGAATCGACTCGTTCCTATTTTGAAAACATTTATTATATAATAAGAAATAAATTACATTCGTCACGGGGAAATAATTTTCCATTTAAATTGAGATACCCGTACTTCATTGTCTAGACAGAGTATCATAATTAACTATTTTTCTACTCGAATCCGCTATGTAAACCATCATTATTTATACGGCATGCAAATAAAAAATCTTTTACTGCGATTGAAAACCGCAACAAATTTTATCCTTCAGTTTTATCAAGATCATAAAAATAAAAATAAACGAACTTCTTATAATAAATTTCCGATTATCCCGATACACTTTAGGAAAACCTCTACGGCATTGAGAAACCTCGCCTTTTTTTTCCCCTAAGTGCGCACCATTATGATAATGCGCATAATTGAAAAGCATCGTCGGACCACAATCCCTACCCTCGGGCGCACGTTTCGATATTCCGTTCGTGACTTCCGTCCACGACAGTCGAGCGTGCACAGTGGCACAGCGAACAGCAACACACAATGCCAGTGCAGCATCGCAAGGCCGATCGGGAAAGACAGCTGTTCCAACATCAGGCAGACGACTCACTTGGAAGGAGGAGGCATTCAACTTCCTTTTTAGTTTCCTCCAAAGGCCAGTTACAGTTAATTGTGAACTATTTCAGAACAATGCAGGATCCTTGTCCTTGGCAAGCGGGCTGTCAAGGAATGCAGGCTGCATCCTATCACACGAACAAGTAATATAAAAAAATTAAAAAAAAATTAAGTCAATTCCTACTTTTTTTCACTCTATTGCAGAAAGTCCTTTACAAATAATTTTCATTCATTTTTTTTAAGTTTATCGGGCACCCTATGGGTAGATATAGGTAACTTAAATCTAAAAAAACTAAAATGAATCAATTAAATATAATGAATGAATTAATATTTGGAAAAAACTGTATTCACATCCAGTGTCATCCACTACAAGTTCAAAAAAAAAAAAAAAAAAAAAAAAAAGAAATGCATTTGCACGTGAGTGGATGAATAAAAATATTTTTATGAACGATTGAAAATGTGAACAAGATATAAATAGGGAGAGTGTGAGCTTATAGAAGGAATTGAATAAGTACTGGCGATTGGTTAGCTAGTTGTTTCAATTCGTCCAGTATCAGTCCGACATACAAGACAATAAGTATAATTCTTTAAAAGAATCGAAAATACAACTTTTATGCATCGGATATTACAATCAATCATGTATATTATAATTATTATTATTTTGGTTGCACATGTAAGTCGGTGTTCTCAGCATGAGTGGAATTATACTTTCTTAAGCATTAATCAATTCAATTAAAAAATATAAACGAAAAGTGCAAGAAATTCAAGAATATTTTAAGAAGACTCAACATAACAACAGCCTGGTGGCCAAGTGGCTAGCGCTCTAGTTTTTGGAATCACATGCTTTAAGTCGAATCCTGGCGGTGGCATGGATGTGTGTGAGGGGTTCGGAATGCACGTTAAACTGTAGGTCCCGGTTTGTTTAGCCCTTGTGTTCATAAGATGACCGTAGGGCGACATAACAATATTAAAGCAATAAGTTAAAATTTTCAACACTAAGTTAAAAAAAAAAAAACATTCAAGACGATAAAAAGCCTAATTTAGAGTACTTTACTGAATATACTTACTAAGATACTTTGGTTTCGTGTCATTTAATATCACTCGTAAAACATACTTTTAAGAGGAAACAAATACACGACAATTAAAAAAAAAAAAAAAAGATATTTTCCAACTTTCGTCAGAGCGTAAACATACCGCTCTTCTTTGAAGAGTTATCCGTTAATCATATCATGTTAAGCACAATAAATGATTCATATAGATTAAGGTTTATTTTTATGTTCAATATAGACGTTAAAATAAGAACAAAAAAAATTTGTATCTTAATGGGCATGCTCCCTGTCGATGAATGGAGAAATGATTCTCCAAAACAATCTTCGTTTACTCATGAAACGTTCTTTTTCCCCTGAACAGATATTCTTTTATGATTTATGGCATTTAGTTTCAAGCGTTTCAATCCGGGTTTTTCCAGGTCATATTACGTTTATGTTTTTCGTTTTTCTTTTAGTGGCAATAATTCCTGATAAACTGATTGCATATAACATAACAATCTTTTATAAAGTGAAATACAAACGCCTATATATATATATATAGTTATATTTATATAATTGAGATAATGTCAATACATAACAACACTGAGTGTTGTCGACATCAGAATACAGCATACAAAAATATTACAAATCAGAAATAAATATTGTGTTTTTAAGCAAATTTTCTCTGCAAAGCCAATAAAAAAAAAAAAAGGAAGTTTTGAATAAGTTGTGGAAAAATAAACTCCAATTTGTCGACCTAAACTGAAATGCACTGAATGGGAGATTTTAATGGATTGTACACATCATTAGCAAGAAATACATATAGGTGGTTGCAGAAAACGTAACATGGAGAAAAAAGAAATAAATAAACGGATAAAGGGCAACATTACTTGTCGCAGTGGAAGTCCTAACAAACCTGTTCTCTATTAAAATTAAGAATGCTGCATAGGCACACAAAAAAAAAAAAGAAAGAACTAGTTACGGCATAAAATTCTTAACGAGCTTTTCAGCAACCACGCTTCAATAGGGGCGCTTCCTCATTAAGGACCTGAAGAAGCCCCCGATTGCGATGAACAAAGGGGAGGGGGGTGCAACAGACGACGGAAGAAGTCTTCCTCGGCATTCCACCGGCCGTGAACCGGCATCGATCCAAATAACACTGCACAGGGATCGCCTCTGGTTAGAAGGAGAAGGTAAACTCCGAATCTTTATATATATATATATACATATATATAAAGATTCGAGTTTACCTTCTCTATATATATATATATATATATATATATACACTGAAGTGACAAAAGTCATGGGATACCTCTTAATATCGTGTCGGCCCTCCTTTCGCCCGGCGAAGTGCAGCAACTCGACGTGGCATGGACTCAACAAGTCGTTGGAAGTCTTCTACAGGAATATTGAGCTATGCTGTCCATAATTGTGAAAGCGTTGATGGTGCAGGATTTTGGGCACGAACAGACCTCTCGATGATGTCCCATAAATGATCGATGGGATTCATGCCGGGCGATCTAGGTGGCCAGATCATTCGTTGGAATTGTCCAGAATGTTCTTCAAACCAATCACGAACAGTTGTGGCCCGGTGACATGGCGCATTGTCATCCATAAAAATCCCATCGTTGTTTGGGTACATGAAGTCCATGAATGGCTGTAAGCGATCTCCAAGTAGCTGAACATAAGCATTTCCAGTCAATGTTCGGTCCAGTCGCACCAGAGGACCAAGTCCATGCCATGAAAAAAACAGCCCACACACCATTACGGAGCCACCACCAGCTTGAACAGTGCCTTGCTGACAGTTTGGGTTCATGGCTTCGTGGGGTCTGCGCCACACTCGAACCCTACCATCAGCTCTTACCAACTGAAATCGTGACTCATCGGACCAGGCCACGGTTTTCCATTCATCTAGGGACTAACCGATATGCTCACGTGCCAACGAGAGTCGCTGCAAGCGATGTCGTTCTGTCAGTAAAGGCACTCGAGTCGGTCTTCTGCTGGAATAGCCCAAGAAAGCCAAATTTCTCCGCACAGTTCTAACAGACAAGTCCTTGTACGTCCCACATTGATTTCTGCGGTTATTTCACGCAGTGTTGCTTGTCTTTTAGAATTTACGACTCTTTGCAGACGTCGCCGGTCTCGGTCGGTAAGTGCAGGCGGTCGACCACTGCGCTGTCCATGGTGGGATGTTACGCCTGAAATGTCATACTCTCGGCACACTCTTGACACAGTGGATCTGGGAATGTTGAATTCCCTAACGATTTCGAAATGGCATGACCCATGCGTCTAGCTCCAACTAACATTCCGCGTTCAAAGTCTGTTAATTCCCGTCGTGCGGTCATCATCACGTCAAAACCTCTTCACATGAATAACTTGAACAGAAATGAAAGCTCTGCGAAAGCACTGCGCATTTATACCTGTTCTACGCGATGCTACTGCCATCTGAAAATTTCCATATTGCTATCCCATGACTTTTGTCACTTCAGTGTATATATATATACGCATGCACACGCACACACATCATACATCACACAATTGGTGGGCTGAAAAGTTTGTAGGCTGACACAGACTACGGCGCTACTAGTATTAAATCCATATGATTTTTAGTTAGCCCTAACCTTCAAAAGACACGTGTATACATTTGACGGCTGTTGCACTACTAGTATGTGAGTTATAGCATTTTTAATGAAGCAACTTTGGTTAGTTTGAAAAAATGGATAAAAAGGAATTTCGTGTGTTAATTAAAGTATTGCTTTTTGGCGAAAAAAAAAATACTATTGAAGCCAAGGCTTGGCTTGATAAATATTATTCGGACTTTGCACCAGGAAAATCAACCGTAGAGAAGTGGTTTGTTAAATTTAAACAAGGCGAAATGAGCACCGAGGACGATGCACGCAGTGGTCGCCCCAAAGAGGCTGTTACCGATTTAATTTCAGGTTTTGATACAAGATGAAGACATGGAAGTTTGAACAAAAAAAATTAACTATTAATATGAGAGAAATATTTTACCCGGCGTTATTCTTTATTTATCCATCGCTTTTTAATTTGATGGCTATCAGCGAATGTTTGCATTATTTATGTGCAAAAGCAGCATAAATAAATGTTTCAATATTTTTTATTTTAAAATAAATCACCCAATCATCAGGCAAAATTGAATTCAAATTATAAATTTTGCAGAGCATGTATTCATGTAATCTGTTTTTGGACCCTTCCTAATTTGCATCATACACACAAGCCGACGATTGCATTGAAACGCAATCGTCTTATCCTGAAAGGCTTTTTTCCTTTGGGTTCAAGGACCAAACTCGTATCCAAACAGCAGTTTGTTTTCCAAGAATTATTTATGTACTCTAGATGCACTCTACAAAGTATGGTGTGACCATAGCTAAATAATCTATTAATGTCTGCAAACTTATTCGTACTAGCAAACGCACATATTAATCACAAATATTGACTTAATCACAAATATTACCAATAAAAAATCCATTTTAATTTGAAATACATTTCATAATCGAGCCAAATAAATTATTGAATAAATGAATGTCTCGTCTGCATTCTCTTTACAAATTTTTTTATATGTGTGTAATAAAATAAGTATATAATTTCAAAGTTTAAAGTGCTTTAACATCCTGTCGTCAAATTATAACAAGTGTATAGGTCCCCTGGTATTCACTAACCAGTGCGACCTTATGCGCGGAATCCAATCCAAACGTCTCTTACCATTCGCGGCAAACAGAAAACTAGAAAGGCGCCATTTTTATCAACAAATACTAAATAATACTTTTCATTCATCATCAATGGCGCAACGCGCAACAGCCCCATGGTGGGCCAAGGTCGTCCGCCTACTGGCAGATTTCGAGACAGATGGTTTTTTTTTTTTTTTTTCTGCAGGGTTGTTAGCACTCCACCCAACAATCCTATTAGACTGGGACCTACGGCTTAAAGTGGATTCTGAACCACTACAAACATCCAGGCACCACCGAGACTCGAACCCGAAACCTATAGCACCGAGTGCCAGAGCGTAGACACTCGGTCATTCAGGCTCCTAGGACGTAGGGCTAACCAACCTACCCTGGGAAAGAAAAAAATTCTCATGTTTTAAATCTGCCAGTAGGTAGAAGGCCGGGACCTACGGCTTAAAGTGCATTCCGAACCACTACACACATCCATGTCACCGCCGGATCGCGAACCCGAAACCTGTGGCATCGAGCGTTAGTCACTCGGCCATCAGGCGCCAAATAATACTTTTATTAAGTGAAATTAATGAACACTGTTGTCGCGGAAATCATAAAACAATGAACGGAATGTTTCAATCTATAGTCCTATACTGCAGTTCCTACATCCATGCTTTGAAACTGAAAACAATAATTTCCTTATGAGACCACATGCAATGAAAATGAATGAAATTCGACTGTAAGGTCATCCTAAAGCAAGCTCTTTACACACCATCTTAAAGATGTACGCTACACTCATTTTTGTGAAATTCAATCTAAAAGTCACTGTTATCTCTAGTAATAAAACACGGATACGAAGTGCTTCAAATGGAAAAATTGCAATTTTACATTATCATGGATCGTTGCTTTACAAAACATTTACATGACTCCGCGGCGAATTCATTCCAAGATATCTCAAAAGACGAAACAGTTCGGTGCGTGTTATCTATCTTCTTATAAATTAATGAACTTTGACTGCTGCCTTGTAAATCATAAAGGCGAGCTCGCCCATCCGCGGGCAATGTGCTGCGATTCCACACCAATCTGCCGCGAGGAATCCAATCCAAAAAGCACTTATCGCTCGCAGAAAAAAAAAGTAGGAGACAAAAGCGTCCCAAGCGGGAATGAATCCGAAAGAACAGAATGCGAGGGGATGGAGGGTGTCATAATCTGCTTTATCGCGAAAGGGAGTGGGAACGACAGCTGTCGGCAGTGATACACGTTGAGAGCTTTTTCTGGAATTCAACACTGAAACCCAGAAACGGATATCTTTAAAATAAATAATAATAGTAAAAGATGAAGCAAAAAAACAAGAGGGTGCTACGAGACCGAACAATCGATTTTCCGATAAACGAAACAAGAAAAAACATGAATGAAAAAAAAAAAAAATTTTTTTTTAAGTCAATTCCTACTTTTTTTTTCACTCTATTACAGAAAGTCCTTTATAAATAATTTCAGTTTATCGGGCGCCATCTATTGATAGATATATGCAACTTAAATCTAAAAAAAAAAAAAAAACTAAAATTAATTAATTTAATTTAATGAATGAATTAATATTTGAAAAAACTGTATTAACATCCAGTGTCAGTGAAGCGCTGTCTCCGAGTCGACGTCAAGTACAATACATCGTTGGAGGTGGTCTCTGTTCAAACACAAAGGGGGCAGCCAGGGTTCGAAAAGATTTTAATGCGATGGAGATGTTCTGCTAGGCAATCATGGCCAGTCAGAAGTCGGAACTGGGCGACAGCATGCCTTCGCAGATTGCTGGGTATTGCTGAAAGATATTCAGCTCTCCAACGCTTTGACTTAATCAAATCATGAATTTGTAACTTGTGGTTTTTAGTCATTAATTGTTCGATACATAGTTTTATAGAATGGAGTGACAGTGACGAAGATCTCATTTGAAGTAGTTTTGAGCCTCTTTTGATACATAAATTTTTTGGACATTGTATTTGAACTTTTGTATTTTTTCCCCTGTTATTATTATTATTTTTATTCTTCTTGTACCTGCCTTGCCATTGGAAATAAAAAAAACCATCAGTGTCATCCACTACAAGTTAAAAAAAAAAATGCATTTGAACGTGAGTGGATGAATAAAATGTATTTCATGAACGATTGAAAATTTGAACAAGATATATAGAGGGAGAGTGTGAACTAATAGAAGGAATTGAATAACAATAATAATAAAAGATGGAGCAAAAACAAGAGGGTGAGAAGGAAAAAAAAAGCGTCGAGACCGAACAACCGATTTTCCGATAAACGAAACTGAAAAAGAAAAGAAAGAAAAAAAAAAAAAAATTTAAAGGCGACGACAAATAAAATAAATAAATAAAAAGAAAAGCTTTACGTTCTTTATTGACACAGGGAGCGAAATAACAAAGCGTTGCCGTTAAATTAAAAACGCTCTCGCTCTTTTAGATGAATTTTTAGGGACGCGTTTTGAGAAGGGTGCGATAAAAGCGTTGCAAAGATTCAGTAAGGATGTTGGGATCTTTTTTTCGATTAAGATAAAATTAGCGAAGGCCATTCAATCAAGTTTCATAAATATTAGGCGGTTTTTAATAAAAATACGAAAAACATTCCACTTAAAAACACATCGTGACAAAAATAATTTAAAAAAGATCAGCTTTCCGCTACAACCATGATGATGTATCGACTACTGCAAAAGACACACAAAACAACAAATAAATGGCGATAAATCGAACAGGCTGCCCTTATTCATTTTTGTGTAGTATTTATATATTATTTTTGTATAGTATTTAGTCTTTGTTTGGTTTTAACAAACTAAACTTCCTAAATGCACATAATAGGGTTTACGAAAGTGTCTTTACGCTTTATGCTGAAATCCATTAAAGCAATCGCACTTTACCAAATACATTTTTTTAAGTAAGCCTTTATATAAAATGCACAAAATAATCGATTAAATCGCCCATTGCCCAACATCCAGCCAAACTATACGTTGCACGAAATCGAATTGTTGGCAACGAAAAAAAAAAAAAAAGGCACTAAATCTCAAGGTCTTTTAAAATGTGAAATTTTCTATTAACTTTTTATTCCTTTGTAACGAAATAGAGTTTCGTCGAAATCTATAAAAAATTTAATTAATTAAAATAAACTATAGAAACGATTAAATAAATTATCAAAATTAATTTCTTCATAGTTAATCAAGAAATAGAGAAAAAAAAAAAAAAAAAAACAGAATTTGTTTGGAACATAGGGACTTTAGCTTATAATAAATAGTGCTTTATAATAAAATAACTATTAACTTAACATGTTTTGAGAAACATGCCGAGGTTAACATGATCTATTAGGAAATATCTTTATATATTTTTTACACATTTAGTGCTTGCTTTTACCACAAAAACAAATACTTAATTTTTATAAAAGGTTATTTGATTTTTAAAAATTGGTTTTGATTACAAAAAGTAATTCCCGTACGTCCCGGTTTAATATGACCTTAGAACGTTGAATATGACAACCCTACACAAAAAAAAGAATACATCGCTTGTCTGGAAATCTCCCAGTAGGCAAACGGCCTTGGCCTACTATGGGGCTGTTGCACCAATGAAGAAGAAACATATGATGATCTATCAACAGTAACAAATTGAAAATTAACTCGTAGAGAAATAACTTCTACTTCTTTAAAAAAAAAAAAAAAAATCTATTCATCTTTCATAATCTCAAGAATAAAGAATAAAAAAAAAATTGTATTCCAAAACGAAAGCACGAAAATTTTAGTAGCCTGTTGAACCATCAATGCCATATAAATTAAATTTACTTTTAATTCGCTTAACAATTTTACTTTTAATTCAATTGGGAAGCTCAGAAATCCGATGCATTTCTTTCTAAAATATTTAACAGAGACGCAAGACGAGAATTCACGTTTTAAAACAATACACGTAAAACTCTTAAAGCGGCATGCAATAACGCAAGAGATAGGGTCGCCTTTCTTAGGTGTGCATTGTTTCCACACAAAAATACTCGCTACTCTCTCCGAGTTACAAAATAGGAAAGCTAACCATACGGTATTCTTCCCCCAAAACATTCCGCTATTTAATAAGGTAGCGTGCCCGTTACAAAACTTTCGCAACCAGAAGCCGCAAAATTTCTTAATAGCCCAGATTCACATGGGGACGTTTTGGAAACCCATGCGTTTGACGGATGAAGAACACTCTTGTGAAGGAGACAGAGCGTCGATGGGAGGCAGCGAGGATGATGCATCCATCAACGGCGACACCAGGAAGTGGTGTGGCAAGCATGTTCGAAAAATCTTAACGAAAGGAAAGGCAATAGATCACGCGAATCTCGCCATTCCGCTCCCACAAGAAAGAAAATAGAAACTGTCCCATTTTAGCCTTAGTATGTGGCCATCGGAAAAAAAAAAAAAAAAAAAGATTGAAGGAATACACACTGTCGGTGTCATTGAAATTTTTTGAACTGCCAGATTTTTATTTTGTGATACCATAATTGTACAAAAAAAATGATTCTGTTGGATCGTTTGCAGAATATTTCGGTCGCACTCGAACGCAAACGGAAAGGTGCCGTACAGGGATCATTGACTTTGTAATAACTTTGACTTTGTTATGATTTATGCGAATAATCTTGAGTTCAAAATAATAATAAAAATAAAAACTGATTGGATGGAGCGAGAAGAAAATGGCAGAGAGGTTTTGACACTCTGAATGTTTTGGGTACGAGCATGTATCGTTTTATTTTAATTTTTATTTAAAATAAATTCCTTTTTTTTTTATTTAATGCCATAAACGTTTGAATCTATGCTGCTTTTCCACATCAAAAACAGAATCGGAACATTAATATATGCGAATAAGTAAATTAATTGTTTGCGGTAAAATGATAGACATCAAAATGCATTTAACGACATAATGGAAAATGAATACAATGAGGGGCCAAAAGTTTTGGGATAGAAATATGAAAACATATAGAAGGCAGTGGCATCGCATAATAAACGTATAAATGTGCAATACATAGTAAGGGGTTTCATTTGTACTCATGTGATTCATGGGAAAAGTTTTCTGATTTGATTCTGGTTGCACACTTTGAATGCGGAAAAATACTAGATGAAACTAGCTAGACGCATGTGACGTTCCATTTCGGAAATTGTTAAGGATCTCAACATTCTTCTATAAAATGTGCGAAGTTTAATGCTGATAATATACAATTTCAGGCATTATTTTCCACCATGGACAACGCAGTCGCTATTACGGCTACTTAATGACCGAGACCAGTCATGTTTGCGTAGAGTAATCAGAGTTAATAGAGAGTTTTTGCGTACCGTGTTCTGGACGTCCGTTAGCTTTTCCTCCCTAACGCGCATGATGATAAGAAATTGCGCATGTGTATCTGTAATAATGTTTCCTATGAGCATGCGCGCTAGGGAGAAAAAGCTAACGGACGTCCAAAATACGGTATGCAAAAACTCTCTAATAATAGTCAAATAACAGTAACAATCACTACGAAAGAAAAAACGACAGACGTGCCCGTGAGGGATAGTTCAGCGAAATTTAAGGGATTGATTTGATATGGCAAATTTAATTGATGGGACATGGCAGCAGAACACCGATTCGAATGCCTACAGCATCTCTCCCTTGGCTCATCAGATGAGTCACAATTCTAGTTGTTAAGAGTTGATGGATCGGTTCCCAAGATGTCAGATCGCGCAGATCCCAAGATGTCATGGACCCAAGTTGTCAACAAGGCGAGTGGTGACTCCATAATAATATAGAATGTTTTTACATGGCATAGCCTAGGTCCTCTGGTCAAACTGAACCAATCATTGACTGGAGATGGTTATGTTCAGCTACTTGGAAACCATTTGCAGGCATTCATAGACTTCATGCCCCCAAACAACGATTGAATTCTCCAAGAAAATAATGTGCCATGTCACAGGGCAAAATTTGTTTGCGATTGGTTTAAAGAAGATCCTGAATAATTCCAGCGAATGATTTGGTTACCAAGATAACCAAACAAGAATCTCAACAAACATACTTGTGGGCATGATCAAAATTCAATTCATGCACAAAAATTCCTGCATTGGCAACATTATCGCGATTATGGAGGCTGTAGAGACAAGAGCCTGAATATATCTTCAGGGAATTTCTGATGACTTGTTAAAGTCAATGCTACATCGAGGTACTGCACTTAACCAGACAAAAGGGTGTCCCCCATGACTGTTTGCACTTCAATGTACAATACAATTTAACTCCTTAACGGATTATCACAAGTATACTTGTAACTTTTGAGAACATCCCGACTTATCTCGTGCAAAAATTAATTTTAAATTCTACATTAATATTAGTATCTTGAACTACTTCGTATTATTTTAAGACAAACAAGAGTTCATTCGTGATATCGTAGTCATTTTATCATTTCATGTTGCTTTACAAACATTGGACTCAATGTTCTAAAGAACCCAAAAGATGAGTGAGAAGATGTGTTTATTTGTTGCTTACTACCGCTTCCATTTACTTTCTACTATTTTTTTTCAAAAGTGAAGACATTTTTAGTCATAATAGAAATCATGTATCGAATGGGGATCTTTAAAGTTCTGGCGATATATCAGGAGTTAATGGAGGATTGTAATCATAAGGAATAATCAGGAAGATTGTAATCATAGCCAAGCTGAACTATTACTAAGTATACTTGAATCACAGTTTGGGCATTAGCTGAACTGAGGTACAATACTAACTATATACTTGAATTTCTGCAATAAAAATAAATAAAACATGATTAAAACATATTGATCACAATTCTAACATCCAATCTTATTATCTAAATTCTATCTTAGATTTCAGTAATTAAGAAATAATTCAGAAGCAAAACACTTTAAAAGCAACAGATTTATTAAGTGCTTAGGTAACTTTTCATGTGATTATTGTTATTAATTAAGAATTGCATTTTTTACGCAATATATTCCTGTCAAAAATATGATTCAAGTCTCTGATCCTCTTGTTACAGAATAATTCATGTAAGTGCTTCTAATGCTGTTCAAAAATGCCACTGCCTGTCAGTTGCAGGCAAACTTCAAAAACACACGGAAGATTCGAGAGTAGATGGACAGCTTGCCACCGATGCTCCATCTCAATAATATTAATATCCAAAGTTATTCTATAAGAGTCAAAACATCAAATCGAAACGGATAGCGCAGCGGCAGATCAGCGTCCGCGTTGCCAAATCGGATAGGGCAGTGACAGAAATGCAATTTGTAAGTGCCACGGGCGCATTAAAAGTGTCGCCCGCGGCCCCATTCAGAAAGCACAAGTGCTGATTCACGAAAGCCCGCTGGAGCGCCAAACAGACTATCCTTGATCTGGTACCTGCGACCGAGATGTCTCCGGAATTCTCTGCTGCTTCAACATTGGCATTGGGACATTTAAACAACTCATAAAACCTTTTTCCAGAGGGTTCAATATTCTCTTCAAAAATTTTTAAGAAAAGCAATGCAATTTCAAAGATTACGCTGAAGAAGTGGCCATCAAGTTAGCTGAGATAATGATTTGACTAAATATTATGCCCATCTTCAATAGCTAGCACTCGAAATAATGGAAAATGGATACACTGAGGGGGCCAAAAGTTTAGGGGATAGAAATATGAAAACATATAGATGGCAGTGGCATCACATAATAAACGTATAAATGTGCAATACATAGTAAGGGGGTTTCATTTGTACTCATGGAAAAGCACTATTATCTATACTATTATTCCGATTCCATTTTTCATTTGTACTTCATAGGAAATGTTTTCTGATTTGATGCTGGTTGCACACTTTGAATGCGAAATAATACTAGATGGGGCTAGTTTTACATACATTCCATTTCGGAAATTGTTAAGGATCTCAACATTCTTTGATGAAAAGTGTGAAGGACAATGCTTATAATATGCAATTTCAGGCATTATTTCAGCATGGACAACGCAGTCGCTGATTACGTCTACTTAATGATGACGACGACTACCAATGACTTTGTATATATGTATATATATATACACATACATAGTATAAAGTCGAATAGATAATAGTAATTAATTTATAAACAATGCAAATATTGTGCATTGAAACTGACCTGGATGATTTGAGATGAATTGAAAAAGAATTGCTCATTATGAGCTGTTAAAAAGTGATCTTGGAGTCTGGCAACGTTCAAATTGCATCTTCACTAGCTTGCTACAAGAATGCCCAAGTCTTCTAAAAGAATTTGGCTGGTGCTTCATTCACCCTCTTCTCTCGACCTCGCCCAACAGATTTTTAGAAGCGTTCAGGAATCATTTTGTACGACTAAGGCAGACTTCAAGAAAAGAGCGGAATGAAGCTATATTCTCGTCAAAATTAGAAGAATTTTATAAAAAAGCAATCGAAAAACTTGCTGGCCGATGTTTTTGAAAATAAGGGTTGACTATGTTGATGAAATGAATATATTGTTGGCTTAATTTTCAGTCCGAGAAACGGACAGAATTTTCCGTTGCAGTCGGTTAAAAACAATGTTAAAAAAAAATTACAATTGGCGAAAAAGCTTTTCAATAATGATGATAAAGAAAGGTGTAATGAATATACTTATAATTGCTTTGAGGATTTACATACTTAAATGAACAAATCGGATCATGTTTATAAGCTCAAAAATATAATTTTGCTATCCTCACATGAAAATTCACAGATATTATCATTATCAATATAAACATGTGATTTGGATTGTCGCTCTACGGTCATCTTGTGCACACTTTATTGGCTACAGACCGGACCTACAGTTTAACGTGGATTTCTGAACATGCATGCCACCGTCGGGATTCGAACCTCAACCCTTCGGTACCAACGGCCAGAGCTCTAGCCAATAGCCACCAGGCTGCTATCAACATAAACAACCTAGTATGAATATTTAGTTAACAGTTAGTTAGTCTGGAAAGACCGACTTCATATTAATAAATATTATGTTGATTTTCAAAAAGGTGTTTTAAATATTAATTTCTTTCGTGTTTAATCGTCTATCATGTCTTTGCTCTTTTTTACGAATTTGTAAAACATCAAATAGGTAAATAGGACGTGTTTTTACCCTCATTTTCATGAAGAAAGACAATCTGAAATACACATAAATTTGGCAATCCCTATATTAACTGATTCAAATGCCAGAAGAAATCAGCATTATTAAATGACATAGTCAACTTTACTCCTATTGGGGGAAAAAAGAAAAAAAAAAAATGATCATCTACAATTGCAGGCGATTATACGACACATTTTTATTGAAAAAAAAATGAATACGAAAAGAAGACAAGGTGATAAATTCTTCGTCCTATTAAAATTTATCAATTAAATGTACGCCTTTGCAAGAATATATATTGTATAATCTATTTATCTCACTCTTTTTGTTTATTAATCAAAGATATTTCAAAGCTAAAAGGTTTGATAGTTGAAATAAAAACTAATCTATCAAACATTCATTACTATATAGTCAAATCAATAAATGTAATGCAATTAAAAATACAATTAAAAACCCATCATAAAAACAACATTCTAACTAATATTTTCAAAAACATGCTTCAACAATGCTACTTTGTTTCAATGTTTCTAGTATTATACCTGATGATTAATCATTCAGTGATAATGCAGAACATAAACCAGCCCAAAACTATTTTATTTAAAGATATCCAAGAATTACTTGTTTGCTTTTACGCATTACATAAACATTGCGTGCGCACATTACTGTGACTAGCACAGACCCGTATTAAGATATAGAGCTATTGAAAAGAATTCCAAAAGACGAATAACCTGAAAATAGTAATCTAATCCATTTGATGCAGAACATCAATTTCGAATGCCCAGACCAGAAAATACGAATTCAAATACAGTTTTAACACTCAATTAAAAACTGTAAAATTCGAGCTGTTCAAAATCTTCGAATTACAAATTTGGCTATTTATTTAGAAGCATTCTAAATATCGTCTACTTAATTTTTGAGAATCATTTTCATGAAACGTATGAAAGATGGTATTTCATACATCATTTAAAAATGGCATTGCAAATTATACATTACATTATAGATTGTCTTGTAATATGTTTCTTTGCATCAATGATATCATTTCAAAGACGGTTTCAGACGGTGATTGTTTTAAACCAAGAAAGGCATGAGTAGCAATCAGTTAAGATAGTGCCATTTTAAACAGGAAAACACGGAGCGTGTTACATTTTCTAGGTGAAACACGCGTAGGCAAGATTGATTCATAGATGACTAAAATTCCACTGAAAATTCGCTCATTCAAACACGCTGATGCAGTATACGATTTTAAACTGTAGCAATTTGACAAAATATTAATTTGAAAAAAAATTTCAATTTGTATGAGTTCAATGTATACAGGACAACATCCAACATGCAAATGCTACAGTTCTATCAACAGATAACGAATATTTAATTTGCCAATTAAGAGGACATTACAGAACTAAATGTCGACAGAAAAACAGCTACTATTCTCACAAAATTAAATGCTTTTAATGTCTTAATTATTATGATATGAAAATTTCTGCTGATGGCGTTAAAAAATATCAAGAATATGGCAACTGCTCTGATGTCGAGCTTACTTCTCATCATGTCTTTGATTGCCCAGCTCGTGCAGCCGCCATACATTGTCTGGACCCTCCCTCGTAAAAGGATTTATCCTTCGAGCTGGCAATCAACATAGTCACTATTATTCGGGAGTACCACGATATTTGATTTACTTGTATTCTTCAGGGGATATGACAACAACAACAGAGGATATAAATAATTCAAAATCATGGAGACGATTGCATATTATAATAACTTATTTATATAAAAACAAAGGTTATATGTTTACACTAGGAAGTTCTTACTCTACTTGGTACACTGGCCAACCTCCTAAAGACTGATACATTTTGGTTTAAATAAAAAGAACTTAACTAAACAACACAAAATTACTAAGCTATAGAATAAGGTTATGATATCCACAGTATTTAAACAAATTATTGCTATCTGTAATTTCAGGTATGCAATGTACAACTATTATATCTACACATACTTTTGTTGCTAATTATTTTATATAATCCAAATAAAAAGTCCAAATATTAATGCTGGTGGAAAATGGCAAGAATGCATAATTCTATTCCGATAAGATCAGTTTAAATTAGAAGACTCTGTCTCGTAGTTTGATGTAAACAATCAATTGTCCTGCAGTACATCAAAGTTGAGAAGACGGTTCATTCGACTTTTATGCACTTACAGCAGCTTACACATGCTCTCGTCCACATTCTAATAATGATGAGATAATGATGAATCGTCATCTTTCGTGTCACAACATCCAATATAAGGTAATCGATTTCCTGGGTTATTGGGAAAAAAAGTTATATCATCTTAATTCGATTGGAAAACTGGATTCGATTGGATAATCATTAAATGAACAGTTGTCGATGATATAAACATAAATAATGGTAACAACAAGTGAAATAAAAAAAAATTTATCATAAAGATAAAAAGAAAATATTTTAATAAAATACATAAAAAGGACTTGAACCTTTAAAATGTAGACAACTAACTACTTTTTCACATTATAGACTGAAGTGACAAAAGTCATGGGATAAATAATATGGAAATTTTCAGATGGCAGTAGCATCGCGTAGAACAGGTATAAATGCGCAGTGCTTTCGCAGAGCTTTCATTTCTGTTCAAGTTATTCATGTGAAGAGGTTTTGACGTGATGATGACCGCACGACGGGAATTAACAGACTTTGAACGCGGAATGTTAGTTGGAGCTAGACGCATGGGTCATGCCATTTCGGAAATCGTTAGGGAATTCAACATTCCCAGATCCACTGTGTCAAGAGAGTGTGCCGAGTATGACATTTCAGGCGTAACATCCACCATGGACAGCGCAGTGGTCGACCGCCTGCACTTAACGACCGAGACCGGCGACGTCTGCAAGAGTCGTAAATTCTAAAAGACAAGCAACACTGCGTCAAATAACCGCAGAAATCAATGTGGGACGTACAAGGGACTTGTCTGTTAGAACTGTGCGGAGAAATTTGGCTTTCTTGGGCTATTCCAGCAGAAGACCGACTCGAGTGCCTTTACTGACAGAACGACATCGCTTGCAGCGACTCTCGTTGGCACGTGAGCATATCGTTGGTCCCTAGATGAATGGAAAACCGTGGCCTGGTCCGATGAGTCACGATTTCAGTTGGTAAGAGCTGATGGTAGGGTTCGAGTGTGGCGCAGACCCCACGAAGCCATGAACCCAAACTGTCAGCAAGGCACTGTTCAAGCTGGTGGTGGCTCCGTAATGGTGTGGGCTGTTTTTTCATGGCATGGACTTGGTCCTCTGGTGCGACTGGACCGAACATTGACTGGAAATGCTTATGTTCAGCTACTTGGAGATCACTTGCAGCCATTCATGGACTTCATGTACCCAAACAACGATGGGATTTTTATGGATGACAATGCGCCATGTCACCGGGCCTCAACTGTTCGCGATTGGTTTGAAGAACATTCTGGACAATTCCAACGAATGATCTGGCCACCTAGATCGCCGACATGAATCCCATCGAGCATTTATGGGACATCATCGAGAGGTCTGTTCGTGCCCAAAATCCTGCACCATCAACGCTTTCACAATTATGGACAGCATAGCTCAATATTCCTGCAGAAGACTTCCAACGACTTGTTGAGTCCATGCCACGTCGAGTTGCTGCACTTCGCCGGGCGAAGGGAGGGCCGACACGATATTAAGAGGTATCCCATGACTTTTGTCACTTCAGTGTACAAGCATTACTCGTGACAACTCTCACCGGTTCGTTTTACAACTTTAAATATATATATATTTTTTTTTTTTTGATGCAGCTGGCAATACAGAGATAGTTATTTTTATGCTATAAGCAAGGGCTGCACCGCTGTTACTTATTTAGCACTACCCAGTGGGAACGTGTAGCTTGAACGTGTAGAACGTGTAGCAAGCTCCGATATGCTAGGGACGCGAGTAACACTACCCCCGCAATGACCTACGGTTTAAAGTGGATTCTGCAACTCTAATCTAGCGATCACGGCAGTCTTTGACGTACAAAAAGAACTGGCAGATCCGACTTCACTCCAAACTCAACAAATTCTAACATTCGACAACAGTTGGCTAAACTCTCTGATATGTCTTAGTTGGAACGATAATAGCATCAGAAAAGAAAATGAGCGAGTTTCGAAATTTCATCTAAGCCCATAGCTTTCATATTATCGCCATCCAAGAGACCCATTAGCGTCCCAGCGACACCATAGAAATATAAAATTGTATTACAGAAATTTAATTCACCATAAAGTACACTTTCTAACAACCTCCTTTGAAAGCTGTTCAATAGTATTAACCAGCAGAAAATGGACCCGATATAATTTCCAACCTCCATCCCCACCATTTGGTAGAATTATTATATCGAAACTGGACACAATAGTCAATTACAGCAATAGAACCAAACTTCTTTTTGACTCTTGAAACTCAACCCTCCTATCCAATCCTGACTGACTCCAAGGCAAGATTTTCCAGAAACTGTTTTTATTTCGAGCTGCGTGAATGGCTCTGGGAGTTGAAAACCACCGCAGAATTATCACCCAGGACAATAAAGTCGCGTCAAAATACAGCGATGTGTCGACAGCACATCATTCAAATTCCGGCCTTCGCATTCTGGCTATTTCCAGCATTATTTCACTTTTGAAACGGATTTAAAAAAAAAAAAGAATAACAGAAGGAACGAAACCTATTCGCCAGCGAGGGGCTCTTCCCGTCGACAAAGCTTGTAAAAACTGTGTACACTGCAGCGAAAAATAGAAAGCTGGAGAAATGAGCCAAAACAAACCAATCAAGAGAAACATTGTCATGCCAAACACAACACGATTGTATACAATATAATATCCCCAGCTACCTACCTTGTCAAAACGACTTGAAGCATCGGTCTTTGAAGAGTCTAAGTTGATACACTTAAAATAATAACAGAAAATGTGTAAATATCAAATATATATTTACCATAATGCAGCTTTAAAAAAAACAAGTAATATAACAAAAAATTTTAAGTCAATTCCTACTTTTTTTCCACTCTATTGCAGAAAGTCCTTTATAAATAATTTTCATTCATTTTTTTTTTTAAGTTTATCTGGCGCCCTCTATGGGTAGATACATGCAACTTAAATCTAAAAAAAAAACTAAAATTAATTAATTAAATGTAATTATTGAATTAATATTTGAAAAAACTGTATTAACATCAAGTATCATCCACTACAAGTTAAATAAAAATGTATTTGAACTGGAGTAGATGAATGAAAAGTATTTCATGAGCGATTGAAAATTTGAACAAGATATATATAGGGAGTGTGTGAGCTAATAGAAGGAATTGAAAAACACCTTAAAATATGGAATAAAAAGATTCAAATGAAACATGAACATATACGACCATCTAGATTTCTTCATAAGTTGCTTGACATCAATATTTTCGTAAATAGATTTGGAAAGGACATTACAAGCTACGTTACGTATTGTTATCCAAAAACAAAGATCACTGGATTAAGTAACTAAAAGCTAAATTTTCAAACAAATGGTTCTCCAAATAATGTTGAAATCAAATCTATGAACTGCTGTTTCTACTTTAATTTTAAATTATTGCAAAAACCTCTAGGATCATGCAATTTTTATCGAACTTTATCATGACTATTTAAACTATTATCTGTTAGCAATCAAGTAAAATTAGAAAATGTAGTTAGATTCATAAAAACCTTAACAAAACCAATGTTTATTTTACTCATTATTTATTATTCTTGCTATGACAGTCATAGAAATGATAAGACTGATAAGCTGCTTAAAATACAGACTTAATAATAACATGCAGTCATCATTCAATGAACCTCCATGTATTTCATTACAATGCTTATTTTACCATTTTTGACATTAAAGACGGAAGGAAGGGTTGTGTTATAAATTAATACTACAATATTTCAATGGAAAAAAATAATTGACAATTTTGAAAGCTAAAATGGATAATTTAATCTCACAATGGAGGAAAAAAAGTTACGTTTTGTTTTTGGTTACAAAAAATACAATTTTTTAAATATATCTTATAATATATTGATTTTAGTAAAGCCTTGAAAGAAAACATCGTTAATGATATTTGTATATTTGGTTTGATTTGTTGCTCGACGGTCATTTTGTGCATACTTTAGGCTAATTAGATCGGGACCTACAGTTCAACGTGAATTCGGAACCACTCACAAACATCCATGCCATTGCCAGGATTCAAATCTGAAGCCTGTGATACCAAAGGCCAGAGCGCTAGCCAACTGGTCATTGAAACTGCAACATAATTAATAAGAAGTGCTAATTTAAAACACTGTTTGTGTAGGATAAAATTTACAGAAAATAAATTTTTAAAAAATACGAAAAGTTTTTCATTTTATATAAAGCATAAAATATTCATGATCTTACTAAAATTTTATTTCGATTTCTCTCAACGCTTTGCATATTAAACATTTATTATATCAATTTTGGTTGCATAATAAAATCTTTTCAAAAAAAAAAAAAAAAAAAAGCATATATACCTTATAAAGGAATGATAGCAGTTAAACACTAAACTCATCATTGTCATGATAACTGAATCGAATATTAATTGCCTATTTTTTAAAAAATACTGATGTGACTTTCAAAAATATATGAGGATTGTTTTATGTTGTGTATATGAGGCTAACCGCAACTCAAAAGTGAATCATTTCTTTCAAAATCTTTCAATCTAAGATTCAACGACTAATGATAACAAGAAGCTGCATTGCGATGCTAGAAAATGGGTTTTTTTTTTTTCCAATTCCTTCTATTAGCTCACACTCTCCCTATATATATCTTATTCAAATTTTCAATCGTTCATGAAATACTTTTTATTCATACACTCAAGTTCAAGTACATTTTATTCAACTTGTAGTAGATGACACTGATGTTAACACAGTTTTTCAAATATTAATTCACTAATTAAATTTAATTCATTAATTTTAGGTTTTTTTAGATTTAAGTTGCCTATATCTACCAATAGATGGCATGATATAAACTTTAAAAAAAAAAAATGAATGAAAATTATTTATAAAGGACTTCCTGCAATATAGTGAAAAAAAGTAAGAATTGACTTACTTGCTTTTAATCAAATTGAAAAGAACTTCGACAAACACAAGGTACACTTATGCTTAGCTGAATAGATTTGGCCCAACAAAAATATGCAGTGTTTATTTAATCTGATTTTCGAAAAAGGGAACTCGAAGAAAAATCCGTTCAGAGAATAAAAGTAAAGGAAATATCCAGCAAAGCAAACTGCGCAACAGATGATGGCCGCAGTTTTTCCCAAGTACGCACTCGGTTAACGAACTGCCCTCTTATGAACACAAAGCTCTTTTTTTTTTCCAATTCCTTCTATTCACACTCTCCCTATAGATATCTTATTCAAATTTTCAATCGTTCATAAAACACTTTTTATTCATCCACTCAAGTTCAAATGCATTTTTTTTTTAACTTGTGGTGGAGGACACTTGGTGTTAATACAGCTTTTACAAATATTAATTCAGTAATTAAATTTAATTCATTCATTTTAGGTTTTTTATATTTAAGTTGCATCTATCTACCAATAAATGGCGCCAGATAAACTTTAAAAAAAAATGAATGAAAATTATCTATAAAAGACTTTCTGCAGTATAGTGAAAAAAATTAGGAATTGACTTAAATTTTTTTTTTTTTTTTCTATATTACTTGTTTATCTTAAGTTAATTTGGTCTGGAGTAAGGAATTTTCTGCAGTATAAAAGATATAGTGAATAAAAAGTAGGAATTGACTTTAAAAACATTTTTTTTTTTTATATATTACTTTTTTTTTTTTTTTTTTTCGATAAAAAGAAAGACAGCGTTTCAAATTTTAGCGCTACTCTAAGGTATTTAACAACCGTTCGCTTATCCGTACATAGTTCTCTCAAAATACAGTTGTACCATTTTTTATTTTCTATTTTAATACAGTTCAAAAATCCAATATATCATTGCAAATTATGAATCTATCCGAAATAAAACAGTTCTAGATCAAATTCTAAACCGAAAATGACAAGGTGAATAGTTCTTTGGCAATATTCAACATAACTACAATTATTGCAAATTATGAATTCATTCGTATATCCCGAAATAAAACAGTTCTAGATCTATCTGGCAGGTCTAGAACTATTCAATTCATTTCTAAACCTAGAATGGCAAGGGGAATGGTTCTTTGGCAATATTCAACATAACTATAATAATTGCAAATTATGAATTTATTCGTGTATCCCGAAATAAAACAGTTCTAGATCTATCTGGCAGGTCTAGAACTATTCAATTCATTTCTAAACCTAGAATGGCAAGGGGAATAGTTCTTTGGCAATATTCAACATAACTATAATAATTGCAAATTATGAATTCATTCGTGTATCCCGAAATAAAACAGTTCTAGATCTATCTGGCAGGTCTAGAACTATTCAATTCATTTCTAAACCTAGAATGGCAAGGGAATGGTTCTTTGGCAATATTCAACATAACTATAATAATTGCAAATTATGAATTCATTCGTGTATCCCGAAATAAAACAGTTCTAGATCTATCTGGCAGGTCTAGAACTATTCAATTCATTTCTAAACCTAGAATGGCAAGGGGAACGGTTATTTGGCAATATTCAACATAACTATAATAATTGCAAATTATGAATGCATTCGTGTATCCCGAAACAAAACAGTCTAGATCTGTCTAGAACTATTCAATTCATTTCTAAACCTAGAATGGCAAGGGGAATAGTTCTTTGGCAATATTCAACATAACTATAATAATTGCAAATTATGAATTCATTCGTGTATCCCGAAATAAAACAGTTCTAGATCTATCTGGCAGGTCTAGAACTATTCAATTCATTTCTAAACCTAGAATGGCAAGGGGAATAGTTCTTTGGCAATATTCAACATAACTATAATAATTGCAAATTATGAATTCATTCGTGTATCCCGAAATAAAACAGTTCTAGATCTATCTGGCAGGTCTAGAACTATTCAATTCATTTCTAAACCTTGAATGGCAAGGGAATGGTTCTTTGGCAATATTCAACATAACTATAATAATTGCAAATTATGAATGCATTCGTGTATCCCGAAACAAAACAGTTCTAGATCTGTCTAGAACTATTCAATTCATTTCTAAACCTAGAATGGCAAGGGGAATGGTTCTTTGGCAATATTCAACATAACTATAATAATTGCAAATTATGAATTCATTCGTGTATCCCGAAATAAAACAGTTCTAGATCTATCTGGCAGGTATAGAACTATTCAATTCATTTCTAAACCTTGAATGGCAAGGGGAATGGTTCTTTGGCAATATTCAACATAACTATAATAATTGCAAATTATGAATGCATTCGTGTATCCCGAAACAAAACAGTTCTAGATCTGTCTAGAACTATTCAATTCATTTCTAAACCTAGAATGGCAAGGGGAACGGTTATTTGGCAATATTCAACATAACTATAATTATTGCAAATTATGAATTCATTCGTATGTCCCGAAATAAAACAGTTCCAGATCAAATTCTAAACCGAAAATGACATGGTACTTTGGCAATTTTTTTGAATAGTTCTTTGTCAATATTCAAAATAACTACAAATAATACGCTTTCTAAAACGCATCTGGATTTTTATTTTTTTAATTTTTTTTTATGTTCAACACCTGTCAGAGATTTATGTATGCTACGCAAACACTGCATAGAGAACTTTTAGGTTTAACTGACTTGCATGTGTAATAAATGAGAAAATCCGGGAAGTTCCGGATTCGAAGCGTTTTGCGAACTGTTGCCATCATCGTCATCGAGTAAGCTCTTTTCTGAAAGCAGTGACTGCAACACCAGCGGATTAGAACAAGGTTCTCCTGCACGTTACCATTAAAGTAATTCTGGTTTAGGGGAACAGAAATTAATCATATTCTTCATGAAGATCAAACAAAAGACTTACTATACAATATACAATACGTTAAATTTCATCTCTTCTATTTTGAGTTAAGTTATAAAAAGTTGATCGCTGAAAATATTTGTCTCAAAGGATTCTTCGAAAAATATTAATAAATACACGAAAACACAGTAATACATGCCTTAGAATAATTAAGTGAATACTTAAATGAGGTGCATCTTCATACAAATCGCCTTTCCTTTTTAATACGCTTTTACTAGTTTCACCTGTAAGTATGTTTGTTTGTTTGTTTGTAACTGACTCTTTGGACTCGATTTTGCCCTACTTTAAACGATCAGATTTAATTTAAATTTTGTAGACTTATCAAGGACCGACGACACTAAAATATTTTGACAAGTTTATTATCTCATCCTGATTAGGATCGCCAGGATGAGTGATTTTATTGTATCTTCAACCCATGTAGAACGAAAGTACCTAAGACATTCAAAACCTACGTGGGACAGTGGCACAACGGATGACGCGTCTGACTACGGATCAGGAGATTCGCTGTTCGAATCCTAGCTGGCTCGACCTATTCGCATTTAGCCTTTGTTTTACTCCCAATTAAATTATTGTACCGGAAATTGTATTAAATTAAACTCCGTACCGGGACCTCATTTAAATATTATAGTTTAAATACACTAAGAAACGCGTTTTTAGAGCTAATCAAACTAAAAAGTAAAAAATAAATTAATAGTTTAAAAACACTAAAAAACACGCTTTTAGAGTTAATCAAATTAAAAAGTAAAAAATAATTGTTAACATAATAAAATGACTGACAAGAAAATGAATGTCACTGTTCTAAAAGCATGGGGTGCTCGATAACAATCGTTATAATTTTCACTCGTTTCATTCCGAAATGCAGAGTTAGTTTAAAAATGTCATACAAAGCACCCCACGCTTTTAGAATTAATTTTCTCATCAGTCATTTTATTCTTATGTTAACAATTATTTTTTACTTTTTAGTTTGATTCACTCTAAAAGCGTGTTTTTTAGTTTTTAAACTATTAATTTATTTTATGTAGCTTTCTGTAAGTTTCAAGATTCCCAAATACACCTAAACAAGTTGATCAAGTGCCAAGGTACAACCGAAAAACATTCACGTACGATTCAAAGTTGCAACCTCGGATTAAAATATGATACCAAGATGATACTTTTTTTCAAACGATGGCCATCCAAATCGAAGCAAAAAGCTCTTTGTTGTTGAAATCTAAATTTGTTTATCTACAAATATTTTATTCTTATATTAATCCCAAATTTTTAAACATATTTTCTTGTCCTTATTTTTAATTTATTTATTTGAATGCGTTAAACCAGAAACTTTTTGAACACAATTTATGCATCAATATTCCACAAGAACAGCAAAGACGCTTACAGCTTATCCATCTTACAGCATACAAGATTAACAGATTTTTAAGGTAGATGCTTATAGATATTGAGAAAATCAAATAATCTGTGTTGTAAGGTCATGGTTCTTTACGGCAAAAAAAAAAAAAAAAAAAAAGAGGATACAGATACACAGCTGATAAATTTTTTACAGAAAGAAAAAAAAAAAGGGAGGAAAAAAAACTTTCTCACGGCTATTTATCAACAGTTTTTGTGCATCGCTAGAATTTTCTCCCAATTAAGAAACCATAATGTTCCTAAAGATAGCATCAAATCCGGGTCTAATAAAAATACAATTTGAAAACATCTGTTTCAAAAAAACACTCATATTTTTTAAGCAGCAATGAGCAAGAAATTGGTAGAAAATGATAAAATATAGTGATAATAAACAACTTGCAAACACTGGCTGAAGAAAATCAACCCATAAACAACAATCAGAGTACGAAATTATGTTGATTTAGGCATAAAAATCAATCGTTCTGAATACAAACTTAATAATAAAACAACAGTAAAATGTTTAACTCAAAAATTGTCCCTGAATCCGAGTGAACTTTAAAAAAATACATTACACTCAGGTTTTCTGGTGGAAGTTCAGAAACAAAGAAACACTGATGTTTGTGGTAAATGAGAAATGAAAATATTTTATATAACCAAGATGGTTCACCTTAGGTCATTTCTGCCATACAACTAATTTGGTTTATATCGTTCTACGGTCATTCTGTGCACACTTTGGGCTCATTAGATTGGGACCTAATGTTTAAAGTGGATTCCGAACCACTCACAAACATCTATGTCACCGCTAGGATTCGAACCTGAAGCCTATGGTATCAAAGGCCAAAGTGCTTGCCAATTGGCCATCAGGCAACGTCATGTAACTAGATATGGTTTTTAAATTCCATAGTTTTCAACGAACTGATTTATATACAAAGCAGTCTGCTTGCCAAATTTATTTAAAAAGAAAGTTTATTAACCTTCTAAGTAGATAGGACGATATTTTCCGTCATAATCGGACTACTACTTCAATGGACCTCTACTTCAATGTGCATGGTATTTTTCGTCATTCCCGGACACCACTTCAATGTGCATCACATTTATTCGGTCATGCCTAGAGTACTACTTCAATGACCCTGACACTTTTCGTCATACCCGGACTACTACTTCGATGTGCATCGCATTTTTGTCATTCCCGGACACTACTTTAATATGCATCACATTTATTCGTCATATCGGACTATTAATTCAATGGCCACGACGACATTTTTCGTCACACCAGGACTATTACTTCAGTGGGCATGACATCATTTTTCGTCATACCCAAACTTACTAGGTCAGTGAGCAGGACATTTTTCGTGATGACAATTAGCCATAATATGTTGAACACATTACGTTTTCTTGCAGTTCTTATCTATTCAAGCCTAGCGTGGTTACATGCCATCCTGTTGTTAAGGGGTCACGCACTTTCACGTTTTTGCAGTCTGTCACTTGAGCGCTATTCATGAGAAAACGGCAGCTTCACGCACTCGTCCGCTCATACAGTGTTGATAACACTTAAGATACGGATCCTAAAATATTTTGTCGAAATAAATAAAATTAAAGCGTCAAAAACGATTTTCTTTTATTTCTTGAGGAGCGATGGCACTGTGAAGAAAAAAAAGCGACCCAGGCTGGCCAGGCTTATTCCCTGGTGAACAGGTTAAGCAGAATAAAGTAATGTCATTATAAATGTGGATTTCTTTTTTCCTTATTCAGGAATTTTCAATGTTAATGATTTTGAGAAAGAGAAGAAAAATCGGGAATCGGGATTTTCAGAAAATAATTATTCAATGAATTTTTACTTTTTTTTTTTTCTCCCTCCAAATCAATCACGGTAAGATATATTCGAAACAAACAGTTTCATTTCGACCCAACTTGTCAGTACAAAATGCACCTGAATGGCCGAGTGTCAGCTGCACAAATGGGCCTGAATGGCCGAGTGTCTAGCGCTCTGCCGCTCGGTGCGACAGGTTTCTGGTTCGAATCTCGGCAGTGCCATGGATGTTTGTAGTGGTTCGGAATCCAATTTAAACCGTAGATCCCGGGTCTCCTATGACTGTAAGAGCGTCACGGAGCCAAAGTCAGACTTCTACTTAAGGATGCTCAATCAGAACAGAAGCTGCTTCCTTCCCCTTCAACCATGAGTCGATACGGGTTCGTGGGCTTAGTCTAGATTAGATATCTACCAAGTGGGATAAGTAACAACCATTTAAAAAAAAAAAAATTAATCACGGTAAGCTATATTCTAAACAAACAGTTTCAATTTCGACACAACTTGTCAGTACAAAATGCACTCTAAAACCAGTTGAAATGAAACCATGACGAATTCCATCCCCTTAAAAGTGGGGCTTTCCCAAGAGCGCACCAAGAGGAGGTTGAATGCTGCCAAGAGTGGGCCAAGAGCGGACTGAATTTCGAAATTCGCCAGGAAGCGTCGAGCAGGTTGGCTGCAGTTCAGCTTCTTCGTCTTCGCACAGGTAAATGGCGCGTGAGATACGTAGGTGGCGAGAAATCGTTTCTGCCATGTCTGCTTTCACCAACCGGGCTTATTAAAAAATATATCTGGAGAGAGCAGAACGCTTTACATTATTCGAGAGGTCCTAGCCAAATTATGAGGGGTAAAAACTCATTTTTAACTCTGAATGGGTGCCAAAGATTTAATTGTAACTAAACAAAAACAAAATACTTAAATGAATTCCCCATGTTTAAAAGATAAAATGTCGTAATATATAAAAAAAAAAAAAAAAAAAAAAAAAAAAAAAAAAAAGAAAGTAATATGAATCGAAATGATACAAGGAATTATTTTCACAATAGATTCTATTTAAAAATCTTGTACTTATAGTGGTAAGAATGCGTTTATTAATGTACGTTTAGATACACCGAGTAATAAATGATTTATCAAGTAATATATAAACAAAAAAAAATGTATCTTTCGTGAAGGTTTAAAAATAGTCATAAAATTTGAAATTAAAAAAACAAAACAATCAATAGATTTTCGTAATAATCAGTAGATTAGTAAAAGTTTAAAAATATTCATAAAATTTGAAATTAAAAAAAATAATCAGTAGATTTGCTACTGTGTTTTCTACTGCTTTTTTTTTTTTAAAGTAAATCTGCAGTCTCTTGCCAAAGAAGTGACGCCTGCTTTAAAGTTCCAACAGGTCGGGACCATGAACAGAATAACCTATACAAGATTAGAGACAAAGACGTCTGCTTTGCTACTAAAATGAATATCTAATGTGAGATCATCTCACCAACTGCCTCACACAGCATGGCAAATTTCCATTCTATACTACTTATGATTCTAATGCACTGTATGAATTATGCACATTGTTCTGATGCATTGTACAACCTATACAGAATTAGAGATGACGCCTACTTTGCAACTAAAATGAATATCTGATTCGACATCAATCCATCAACTGCCTCGCACAGCATGGTAAATTTTCATTCAATACTACTTATGTTTCTGATGCACTGCATGGATAAAAGGATAAATGTATGAATAAAGTATACAAGGCATTTTGTAAACTTTCACATAAGTAAAATAAGAAAAAGAATTAGGAAGGTTTTTTGCTGTAATAATAGAAGTCACTCCATTAAAATGCTTGTTAGTAGTCATTGCCAAATTTCAGTTGAAATAAATGTCTTTTCTGACACCGATGACTTATCTTTAAATGTTATGTCAATGTAAATGTCCACGTCCCACACTAATCTTATTAGGATTTTCAATAAATGGTCTATTTCTTTTACATCTTTATATATATATATATATATATATATATATATATAAAAGATGTAAAAGAAATAGACCATTTATTGAAAATCCCAATAAGATTAGTGTGTATGTATATATATAAACAGAACAGTCACCTAGGGATTAAGCCGTAAGCTGCCTCACACAACCATACAATTTTTACTTTGAGTTCTGAAATGATGTATTTTTAACTTGCCTACGTTATGTCAGTTGAAAGTACAATAAAATATCAGTACATTAGAATCGTCACTAATAAATAAATGTAACACATATTTTAGATGAAACACAAAAATAATGTTGCCTTGATCATTCCATTTACTTTACAAGCATCATTCACGAAGTAAATATTAATATCTTTGTTAGAAAAGAGGATAATTTTAATTTCATTAATGCTTTCGAAATTCCCTCCAGTAATTTTTAATACTCGAGATTCTCTATTTTACAGCTGGAGTAATAAAAAAAAAAAAAAAAAAAAAATCTGTTATCGCAGTTGCCAATCCACAGACTATTACATCCATCATAAACTTAAGATTTTTTTTTAGTAGTCGTCACAATTTTCATTTACAAATTTTAATTTTCTTCACAACGATTTGTAATAATTTTATGAAAGTTATAAAATTATTAAAGTGGCACAATTAATAGTTTTTATAAATTACCTTTCAGAACAATTGCACCAACGTACGATTTTTTTTTTTAAACAGAAATTATATCACTTCCATCCAGTCTTAGTTTCCATATAGCAAAATCAATACAATTCCATTTCACAGAAAATTGAATTGAATATTCATTTCATTGCATACGTATTATTCAAGTCATTTGGATGTAATTATAGTCATGTTTTAAAATTTTTAGTATTTTGTACGTTATTTTTTATAAATTGCTTTTTAAAATACGACATTGCATTTCTTTTAGTTTCACAATGAGCAACTCAAAATTCACACCCGTTTTACTATCATTCGCAATTCTGTAGAATTTGGGGACTCCATATAAAGGCAAATAATATCGAATGATACATATACTCCATAAAATGGCAAATATGTATCATTCGAATGCTTTTTACTTATTTATTCCCCGGTTATCAGGATTCTTCTTAAATATATGGTGTTTTTTTCCTCAGTTTGTTCACATTTCACAAAAAAGAAGAAATTCATATATCTTCAGTTGGTGGAATATATGAAATGATGTATGCCGAAGCAATTGTTCTCTGCGGCTTTTAACATAGGTCATATTTCAAGAACACTGCATGCAAACAATTTCTTGTGCAGTTATTTCACCAATGCTTAATCCTTCACGACATTTCTGTGGGTATAACAGTCAATATGAAATTAAAAAACGAGTCAATGGCAAAAACTGATTTTCACTATTTTTCATTTTTTGAAATATAATAGTGCGGTCCTTAAACTTCTAAATTAACACCAAAATCATTAATAGAACTTAGTAAGCCCATTGATCCACCTAATTTCTCAATGATGAAATATTATCTACTGATTTCCAATTTTCAAATAATTTTTTAACAAGATACGATTGGAATCGTGCAAATCGAAATGAAACAATATCACAATCGCCATAAAGTTTTATTGTTATAGCGATTGTGATATTATTTCATTTCGACAACATATCAAAGAAAGTTATTTAAATGCTAGTCACTGAATTTAGTGACTTACGAATCAGTTTTACATAAAATCTATTTTAGCTGTCAGGTTATTCAAATACAACATTCGAAAACTACAAAACTGTCAAAAGAAGCAAATTAAATACGATTTGCTGTATTTTAGAACGTCAAACAGAGTTACGGAAGGTAACAGTTTCAATTCATTAAAAAGTCATTAGTAACCTTCATAACTCATAACTACATTCAATTGAAAGGGTAACAAAGATGAAAACGTTACTTTCGCCTAAAGAATTCCGTCTCTTTTACGATTATGGCTTCGAGTAACGTTAAATGTAAATAATTTTTCGGTAATAGTTAACAATCCTATAGATATTGGGAGAGTGAAACTTTTAATAAAGATTCCAATTCGATCAAAGTCACCCTGAAAAAATTACCACACACATTTTTGCAATTGATAAAAAAAGAAAGCTATTAAAATGTGTGTGTGTGTTTTTTTTTTCTTAGGTCAATCTCACTTATGTTTATAAAAGGTAGTGTTTGCCAACATTTAAAAAAAAATTAAATTTTAATATGATATAACAAAAAAGATTTTTCTCAGAAACTGTTAATAAGATATTTTCTTTTTTTTGCTTTGAAAAAAAAAATTTTTTTCCCTTTAGTATCGGTTATTTATGGGAGATTGACGCATAAAAATATCAAATAGTTTTCAGTGTTTTCTTTCCTTATCTAATCTTGGCAGTGCTTTGTTTTGTCTTTGGCAAAAAAATTTATTAGTGTCGATTATTTGTGATTCCTTGTTGATGCATAGATAGTTCGATAGTTTTCAGTGACTTCCACAGAAAAATTATTCTATAGGTTTTTTTTTTTTTTCCAACTAAAATAACACTGTAGATATTTTGCAATAATTATACCGATTGTGAATATTTTCTAAATTCGAATCCGACGATCAAAAAGTTATGTCACGTCTGCATAGAAATTGGGACAAAGAGCAGCCAATTTGATCCACGAACCCTTGCAAAATTTCTTAAACATAACTTTAGGATAAAATTTTTGGATATTTGTGAAGAAAACGTCATCTTTAATACTGATTTAAGTTCGGATTGAGAGACATTTGAAATTAGTTGAAGTTTTTGTGGTCTCGTTCATAGAGGTTGGACTGGTGGCACGATGAAAGGTTTTTAGCACCAAATCTATGTAATGGAAGTTAAAAGGGAAACAAGTAATATATAAAAAAAAAAAAAAATTAAAGTCAATTCCTACTTTTTTTCCCACTGTACTGCAGAAAGTCCTTTATAAATAATTTTCATTCATTTTTTAAGTTTATCTGGCACCATCTATGATGGGTACATATATGCAACTTAAATCTAACAAAAAACTAAAATTAATTAATTCAATTTAATGAATGAATTAATATTTGAAAAACTGTATTCACATTCAGTGTCATCCACTACAAGTTAAAAATGTATTTGAACTCGAGTGGATGAATAAAAAGTATTTTATGAACGATTGAAAATTTGAACAAGATATATATAAAGGAGAGTGTGAGCTAATAGAAGGAATTGAAAAAAAAGAATCGACTATAACCATTCCACTTCACTCTTTCCAAATGGAATGAAAAAATCATTCTTCATGGTAATTTTCATTGTAATAAAGTCAAAATATACAATATATTTATATATATATATTGTATATTTTGACTTTATATACATCAACAGTGTTATCAACCTTATTTATTTATATATATTGTATATTTTGAAATATATGTCAATTCCTTGTTGACAAGAAAAAAAAAAAAACCCTCATCTTTTCACATTCCCAATGTCATGGTGCCCCTATAGTGCAATATACGTATTGCCGTACAGTTGTGACCTGAAATGCGTTCAATCATCTCAAAAACAGATGCATACAAAGCAAGGTTGATATTACAAAGGATAAACTCATGAAAGTCTGAATACAAAGGAAATTTTTTTCTTTCTTCTCAGTAGCTATTAAGAACTCTCTCAGTAAGGAAGAAATTCAGAATTTTGTTTCGATATCTTATTACTTTTTAAAGGAAAGAGATTAAAGTAAAATCTTGGAGAAGCACCCTCCATTTTTTCAACTCGGAAAAATAATAAGCCTAAAATTTTAGAAAAGAAAATTTTTCAATATTAGAGCAAATTTACGCATGGAAAAACCGTAGAATATAGCTGTTCGATTACATAATCTTTTGAAGAATTATTATTTTATTGTTCTCTTCTACAGAGGATAGATAACAAAAGCACAATATAAATCCTGCCACTCCTAACAGCATAATAGATATTCGGTATCCTATGCACACGCAATGTTAGAAATCACCTACTTTGACGTTTCTTTGCTCAGAAATTACTAAACGTATTGCCTTGATTTTTATGTACGCATAAAATATCTTTTAAATCAATCTCAGATTAAAGTTAAGGTGTTAATTTTCCTTGGACATAATTAAAAATATATTAAACTTATACTTCCAAAAATCTTGAACTATTTTTCAATTTAAAAAAATAATAAAATATTAATATATTATTTTAAAAAATAATAAAAAAATATTAATTAATATCAAATTGAAATGTACTTTATTTATTGTTATATGAAAAGATATGCTTTACGTCTAGTAATTTTCTACAAAAGGTACATTGAAGGTTAAAAGTTAAACATTTTCAGAAAACAGCATTTAAAGATAATGATGATATAACCATTGAAATTTCTTCTCCGTTTTGTAAAAAAGCATTTTATTATACATGATGAGCACAGTGTTGTGCACTGATTATATAAATTTATTGTGCCAAAGTTATCATAATTAGGCATGTATTTATTTGGATACATTGTATGTACTGTTATAAAACTTTTAATTAGACCACGTACAGTCGATTTCAACGTGCGCCAGCTACCTTCATAGTTCAGAGAATGTTAAAGCGATTCACGCCAAATGTTTTTAAATTGTTGTCAATAACAGTCTACGCAGTATTTTTTATCCTAGCCTTCAGTTCTTCTTCAGTTATTGATGACTCTATCCTTGATATAGACGCAAAAAGTAAAAATAATTAAGAAAAGTAATTTCGCAAGGTGCCACAAATTTTCGAATCAAGTCCTGGCGATGCCATGAATGTTTATAGTGGTTCGGAATCCACTTTAAACCGTCGGTCCCAGTATTAGATAACTGTAGAGCATTGGGCTTGGGCTAACAACTCTACCCTGATAAAAAGAAAACTTCTCATGTTTCGAAATCTGCAAGTATGCAGAAGGCCTTGACCTACCATAGAGCGGTTGCGTGAATGAAGAAGAATATCATGAGGCCATGGTGTTGGTTCCTTTGTCAGCTCGGAGAATGCCAAATAATAGTACAACCAGTATTTTTTATCCTCCTTGAATGTCAGCAAGCTCCAACACTCTGCCCTCGATATAGCATCAAAAGAAAAGAAAAATTAAGAGAAGTAATATCAAGAGGACATGCTGTTGGTCCAATCCACCAGTTCAGAAATTTCTCGTCACGAATTAAGGAAGCCCCATCCATCTTGCTGATAAATAATCCAAGGTTGAAATTTTTATAACTGAAGTTGTCTCTCACTACCTACTTGTGCAGAAACATGTGGATATCCCAAATACGGGCCTTAAGTTTATTTACCTTTCTGCTGACATGAAAGGCTGATTCACAAGAAAAACAAATGCGATTTAAGTCATCGTTTTTGAAATCCATTCTATTCAAATCTATTGTGATCACACACAACTGTACTATCCAATGATACCAAATTCCATTACTACGTTCAACGATTCATTCATTCAGCATTCAATTACGTTATTTTTGTAATACATTTTTATAATTAGGTCAGGACTTTGTGGTCATCCGGTACTTCTTGCTGGAGTAAAGGAATAACAGATGCATTAAAATAAATGTAATAAATCTATAAATAAGATAAAAGCAAAACTTCAAAATTGAAAACATCGCTGGAAATTGCACAACACTAACGAGGCAGGAAAACCTAAAACTTCCTGAAAAGTAAGCCTTGGCACAAAGACTAAATTGTAATTTGAGAGATAAGGCTCGCTAACTAAACAGTCCAATAAAAATGGAAACAAATGACCATTTTCCTGGAATGAATGATGCACCTACACACTTATGAGAGTCGCCATGGCTTCGCAAACATCGGACAATTTTGTGGTTTTAAAATGTATTCCTCTAATCGCTCTCATAAAAAAAGGATGTGAAAATAAGATGTTGAATACACGTATCAAATTCGCTTGCTGGTTCTTTTTTATGTATGTATTTATTGTCACATTCCGTTTATCAAATGGCGGGAACATTCGTCGTAATTTTTGGAACATATATCATGCTCGTTTAGGGAACATAATAAGTTATTATGTACTTTAAGCAAAATAAAACTTATTAAACGTTATTATGTACTTAAGTAACTGTAATCATTGAATATAAACATAAATAGTTTAGACATTGATATACAACAAAAAATTCAAGTGCTATTGTTAGAACATATGCGAAAAGTTACGTATATGCAATAATTTTTCAGTTATGTTTCAGTTACTTCCTGCAACCTTATTTATTTACTTTCTTTTGGAATCCATACATACCTTGACATATTTAAGAAGATTTTTTTAATACCGACTCGTAAAAATTTGCTGATAAGTCTACAAATTTCTTAGGTAGTTGAATGATTCAAATGTAAACATGCTAGAAATGTCAAAATACTCTTAGTATCTGTTTTATCAGGACAGAGAGAAAAAATCAGAGTCCACAGAATTCCTTCACTATATCTTCATAAAATCTTAATTTGGAATGCATTGTACAATGTTCATTCTATACACCTACACACTTCTGAGATTCGCCATGGCTTCGCAAACATTGGACAATTTTGTGGTTTTAAAATGTATTCCTCTAATCGCTCTCATAAAAAAAGATGCGAAAATTAGATGTTGAATACACGTATCAAATTCGCACGCTGGTTCTTTTATTTTTTTTTTTATGTATGTATTTATTGTCACATTCTGTTCGTGTATGGTGACTCCATGACCATTAAATATCTATTAATTTGTTTCATTTTTAAATAGATAAAAATGAAACATATTAATAGATATTATAATTTATAGACATCATATTTAAATTTTTTTTTTTTCTTATCTCTTCTTTTCTTTTTTTTTTTTTTATTTTATCTATATAAATTTATTATTTTTACATATTTATTTAAATTACATTTTTCATTTATTTGCAGATTTATCCGTATAATGGGTAGGAATGAGTGTTCGTTTTCATTTTTAGTTGCTTTGATTTGATAAAATTTATGACAGTTATCAGATCTCATTTTTGTTTCTCATAATACCTTAAATTTATGAAAAAATGTGATATCGATGAATTACACGGAACGTTTTTCTTTTGGATTTCGTAATATCTATTATTATTTTAAAATTAAATATGTTTTACGGATGGATTCATTAGACTGAAAAAAAATATGCAAAATACAAGATGCATCTTTTAGTAGTTTAGTACCGTAGCCGCTTTTAAAGTTACAACCACAATTATACAAATTAAACGCCAAAAACAAAATACATAATTCTAAAAACTGTAACAATTTATTATGGAAAACTGCACTGCAAATGATGTGATAAATGTTTTGTTCTTAAATTGTTTTGTTGTTAAATAAAATTAAATAAAAAATAAGTCGTATACGCGATGTAAAATTAAGCATTTTTTAAGAATTATGCAAATTAATTTCAGTAATGAAACCTATAGTTACAGTTACGTCAGATACACTTCAATACAAAATAAAAGATTTTAACAAATAAAGGAAAACTATAAACCCAATAATTTATCGAGTTAAATATTCAAGGAAGTAAAGAAATAAATTACATCTGCACCATACTATTATTGCGAAGACGCAACCAATTTTCTTTTTCGCATAAATTTTCATTAAATAGTAGACTAAAAAAGATATACTACACAAATAATATTAGAATATTAATATTACGTTTCGTAGTTTCTTTTATTATTATTATTATTATTCTGTGGTCATGTATCCAATAACATTTCTCAATTTAAGCACAAATTCATTAATAAATTTATTCACTTACATATAAAAAGTTAACTGATTTTAGCCATAAATAACATTTATATTTATACCAATAAATAATTACTCACGTTTCAGTATATTAAATTTGACAAAACAGAAGTTTTATAAAAGCAAGCTTTCATTTCTTATAAAATAATATTATATTGACAAAAAAATTTTATAACCAGCTATTTAAAAATCTCGAATTTGCAATACACCATAGTACAGTGCTGTACTATCCTGTAAAATCTCGCATTCTTTTAATTCTATTTAACTATATCACCAAAAAGGATAATTATGTACTATGAATATACACAAATAAAATTTCTTGAATTACAATTGATTTCGTCCATACACAAAATTCTTAAATAAATTCCATTACAAGCTAACAATAATAAAAGAATCAATCAAGACATCAATAAGCCTCAAGTAAAAAAAATTATAATAAAATGATAATAATGAATAAAAATGTATACAGAAAACTGCAGCAGCTGCCAAAAAAAACAACAACAAAACGCAGAAAAGATAAAAACCGCGATTCACATCTGAAACCAAACTTTGAATATTCACAAACAAAAACGTTCCATTCTAAAGAAGCGCCACCTGTGAGAGCCATACGAAAGGTGTGAGTATTCCATGCTTTCATTGTTTTCTGATACAAAGGCATTTCCCAAGTGGCATGTAACAATACTAGCCGATACATTATTATGTGCTTCTACACAGATTGGCAAACAAATCGCATAAATGCATTTTGCCTGGAAACAAGCTTGTAAAGAATCAAGGTTATCAGATGTCCGACGTATAAAGTGTATTTGATATTATATACGAGGCAGTACTCAGGATTAAGATTTCTGACATTGGTATGGGAGATACATGGTGAAAAAAAAAATAGGAAAAGTTCATAATTTAATTAGCAAACTATCGCGAGAACTGTCGAGAATCAGTGGCACAGAGTTCAGGCATGAGGGAACAAGTTCGAATCTGCTGCTGGCGCTCGTTGAAGTCACTCATTTTGATAGCGATTGCACGGACAATCAGGGTGCTTGGTGATAATTTTACAGATTTCCTTTAATATACATACATCCCAAGCAATAAATCCCAAAAGTCTTCTAGAGGGCCTATCAATGCCTTCCCATTGATAGGCCCTCTAGAAGATATCCCCTAGAAAGCCCATTGGTCTTTTTGTCCATCAGTGGACCGTTTTTGGTGTATATATAAATGAATATCCCCTCGGTTTTTTTTATCTTCAAGACATATTAAATGGAACTGACTGTTCATTAAATATTTATTTGCTAACTAATACTTAAACAGTTTAAATAAAATACAAATTAATGAAAAATTATGCAGGAATTCAATAAACAAGATTTTAGTCATCCATAGTACATATTTATTCATCAAATAGCATATTTTTTAATTTAATTAAAATAATTATTCCGTAGTAACGCTAAAGCATCCTAAATCAGATGAATTTTTTGTTATATAGATTATAAGTAAAATATTTTTGATACAAAAATTATAGCAATAGCTAATTTTTACATCAATTAATTTTATAAGTAAAAAATTTAATCATGTTGGTAATAAATTTTTAAAGAACATGTTGTTATATACATGTTGTTTTCAAGTACATGTTGTTCAACAAATTATGTGAAAAATTAGAATATTTTTAGTTTTAAAAAGCATGATTTTTAAAATAGTAGTAACACAAAATTAATTTTTTTGAAATACAAATTTTTCTAAAAAAAAATATATATATAACTTTCACTTCTGATTAAAATACTTTTCAAGAAAAAAATGAACTTATGATGATTTACTTATACTTATACTATTAATTGTTTTTATTTACATCTCTATTATAAAGTACATTAGAATACTAGGTTATTTAAGAAGAGCCTTATTAAACAAAACAAAAAAATTGCTTTTTAATAATGTAATTAGAAAAAAAAAATTTCCAAACTAAAAAAAACTGCCCCACTAAAAAAAAAGTTCACATTTTTTAAATAATTAAATTTTCTGTTTAAAAAAAATTATCACTTTCTTCATAGAATTATTCACAAAAATTTTTTATGGTAACAGAAAAAAGAGAAATTAACCACAAATTTCGCACAAGTGATTTCTCTTTAAATTGATACAATAATATTTTTCGAAGCCCATGAATATATATTTTCAAGAATAGGTCTACAGATTGTGTGATTCATTTATTTATTATTTTTTTTCTATTTAAATTTCTGTAAAATGGTTTTCCCATAAATGTCATTTTGGAAAAGAATCTTATCCTACACAATTTACACATTGAATACATTTTTTTTTTTTAAATTATAAAATTGATACAATTCTGAAAATAAATGCTATCAGTCGAAATACACAATTGAAACTATAAGTACTTTAGCACGAAAAAATTCAATATTTAACCTAGCCACTAAACAGATAATATATTCTCTTAATGCTTACTCTCAAAGTCAAATTAAAATCTTAATCATCTTTGAAAGCTCTTAATTGAATATTTAAGAATATGACTTTTGTAAATATTTCTTCCTCGTTAAAAATAATTATGCCAAAATTTCCACTATTTTCATTTTTAATTAGAAATTCAACTTTTATAATCTAAATCCATACAATTATATTTAAATATTTTAAAATAAAAAAAATATGTATATAAAATTTATATAAAAATATGTATATAAAATAGACAATCATTAATGTAAATAATGAAAGATGAAATATAATTATCATAACATTGGAATTAGAAATTTTAAATATAACTAGATTCAAATTTATACGAAAAATTGCAAAATTAGATTTTGATTAATGTAAAAATGGTGTAAAAAATTTAAATCTAAAAACTACAAGTAATTATAAAAAAACTATCAATATTAATTATGAAATTTATCATTAAACATGTACCTAAAATATTAAAATATCTTAATATTTATTATAAAAACACATAGTAGATATGTGATGTTTTTGTCACAATTATAATAATAAGGTAACACATATTACATGTCTACAATTTTTCAAAGAGTTGAACATGTGCTTCATGTTTAAATAAGTGTAATACTCTATTTGAAATTTTGTTAATTAGATTTACTTCTTTTACTTTCACATTTTATTTCATAATTCCAAATTATTTTTGTTAAAATTTTAATTACTATAAGAACATAGGATAAAATTACTGGTTATACAAATGATATTTTTTTATCTTTCAAAAACTTTTTAAACTTAAAACAAAAAACGATTAATAATGAAACTTGAACTCAACATTGTATGACAATTGGTAAAATAGCTACAATTAAAAAGAAAAACAATTATATAAATTTTATTGATACTTTGCTTTTAAATATTTCTTTTTGAATTTATATATATAAATTTTTATCGTTAAACATACAATTTTATAATTTCCAACCATTTTTCAAATAAATTTAAAATGTTTATCAAGGAAGATCTTTTAAATCCATAATGCAATTACTGACTATCTAATATCAGTAAGTGAAGGAATATGGGTACTGGTAGAAACATTTTCACTAAGGGATCTCTCTTCGCAATAGCATCCTGCATATTACTCTTTTATAAAATATTAAAGTTTCAGTAAAGTAAAGACCCATGATAATTAATCAACTCCCAAACTTACAGAAATAAAATTAATAAATAGTTAAAGAAAAAAAAAAAAGTAGTGATAATTTTTATAGATGTAATAAACTAGTGCATTAAAATGATTTTTTTGTATGCAAATTTCATCTTATCAATAAGGAGAATAAAAATAGATAATTTTTATGATAACAATTCCATATTTTTTTCTATATACCTTATAAGATATTGATAAATGTAATGAAGAGACAAAAAAGCAAAATGGAATTTTTCAACAACATATAGTGGAAATGTTATTCAATTATTTATAAAAATATATGATAAATACTTTTAAAATATATTGCAAAAAAAAAAGTTCATTTTCACAAATTAAAAGTAGATACATTTTAAAACAGAATCTAACCATAATGTTCATTCTTTTCAATTAAATTCTGAATATTTAAAAATAATTACAGTCAATCATACCAAGTGCATAAAAAAAAAAACTAATTACACAAAGAAAAAATTTTTTTCCATTTTTTTTAGAATTGTGTATTAAAAAAAGGTTATAAAAAAGATTAAATTTATACAAATTTTAAAAATCATCAAATGCTACTTTTCTGAAATATACGTTTTATTTATTCAAATAAGAGATATAAAATAACATTTCAGGTCAGTTGTTTATTAATACAAAAGTAAAAACATTTCCATTCAGTGGATTGCATCTAAATTTCTAACTTTCTCCATTAATATTACAGAAGTGCATGTTAGTTTGACCCCTAATCCCTCTAATTTAATGAAAAGTAAAAACCCTCTAATTTAATGAAAAGTAAAAAACAAATAGATAAACCTATTCAAGCTTTTAAACATTTTTTTTTTCAATAAATAAAAAGCAGTACATTACTGACATTGTATGACATCATTTTCATAATTCCCAACAAGGAACTTAACAATATGTTATTTAGTTTAATGCAGATGTTTTATTGTAGAAGTAATTATTTCCTTTTGGAACAATGTATAAATACATGGTACATATAACAAGTATATAAATACTCTATGTATAAAACATATCTTTTAATCTATATATATACTAAAACTGAAACTAGAATAAAATTTGAGGCTCAGAACATCTAAATAAATGCCTAGCAAAAATATTCATTTTAAGATTAATGGCATATTAAAGAAATACACAGAAAAACTTATAATTAATAATAAACTGATGCTTTCATGATTTTGGACATAATATAGAAAATTCTTCATTCATAAAACAAATTTTATAATTTATGAAAGAAACATAAAAGTTAACACTGTATTAAAATAACTTCATTTCAAAATGTGCGTTACATCTAACACATGTATACAATAAAAATATATATATATAATTGAAAAAAAAAAGAGATATAGAAAATAATTTTACAACTCACCATCAGGCAAGACGGTCGTCTGTCGCCGTAAAGAGTTCGGTGCAGCTTCTATAACTTTTGACGATTTGATTAAAAAATTATCCTTCAGTGCTTCGGGATCCTCCGTCGATGCAGCAGACACAGAACAAGTAAACAGAACAACACATAAAACCAAACATAAGTACTTAAGAAAATTCCGACACCCAACACTTGACAACACAATCCAAGGGATGCAGAAAATGAAGACGAAATCCATGATTTGCTAAAAATAAAAACAAACACTATCACAACCTAATGGCATAATAACGAAATGAAAATAAAATGCGGGTAACTTGCACAACACTGATCACATTCTGCATTTTATGGAGACGATTGACATATAAACTGAGTGCCCACTGTGAATCCGATATCGTTTCAGCGCGAATGCCATTCTAGTTCCTCGCTCGTCGACGGCGAAACATATGCTGCGCTGGTCGAAATCGAGGGATGGCGAAACGATAGGCGGAACTGACGTCACGGAAACACATAACTTTTACAGATTGGCAATGCAAGTGGTACTCGGGGCGCCAGAAGACTGTACATATCACGAAGTTGGCGATGCAAGTATTTAAATAATTTTAACAAATATATTTTCTGAGCAGCACTAATTTTTAAATTACATAATTCAGATTCTTTTAGCATAAAAAAAAAATTAATTATTTATATATTATTTTGGGAAATAAATTGATGTTTGTTTATATATGATAGTGAGAATAATAGTAAGACTCTTTTTTTAAAGTGATATTTTAATGTCGTAATAGAGATTTTTCTGATATTAAATACTTCAAATTTGAATTTAATGATACTGTCATAACATAATAAATAAGTCAATAAGTACATTTAATTTTAGTGAGAAAATTGACAGAATTTTAAATCAATCATTACATTTCTTATTAGAGATATTTAAAGAATGTTTCAAACATTATAACCTAATTTTAAAACAAAACAAAAAGTTTTTAAAATAAATATTCAAATGTCTTCATTAAATATATATTTGATCGGGGCTGAAATGAATTTGTTTTTGATCGGGGCTGTAAATGATTTATGACATATGACATTTTAGGATGAATGTTGGAATCAGTCAAGTCCATGGTAATATAGTCCATCAATACATGGTACATATAACAAGTATATAAATACTCTATGTATAAAAACATATCTTTAATCTATATATATACTAAAACTGAAACTAGAACAGATAAAATTTGAGGCTCAGAACATCTAAATAAATGCCTAGCAAAAATATTCATCAATCAAAATTTCAGATTTTGACAAAATTTTGATTTTCAAACAGATTTTCAGATTAATGAAATATCAAAAATATTTCATTAATCTGAAAATCTGTTTTTATTTGCATTATCCTTTCATTTTTTTTCTGATTTCTTCTCATGAGTAATTGGATAAATTGAGATAAAGCAACTAACGCGAGCCTAAATATCGAAGTCAAGGCAAGTTTTAATGAATGATGCCTTCGAGTTTTTTTTTTTTTTTTTTTTTTTTTTTTACTAATATATGTGCACTCTATCACTAAAAATGAATATCACTCATCAACCTTCATTTCATGTGATTATATTGCTTTTATGTCCATAAACTTGTCATAGTGTTTATATAATACTTTAAAAGTAACAAATAAAAAGAACTTTCTAACTATTTAAAATATTATTAAAACATTTCAATAGAAAAACTCCGTAGGTTAGAATACCAAAGTTAATTCTGAAAGATTTTCTAAAAGTATGTTTAAATATATATCTTTGATATTTAGAAATGCATTAGAGAGCTACTATAAATATGAAATGAATATATATATATATATATTTCATCGTATAATACTAAAGAGGAAAAAAAAAATTCACTGATTAAATTAACCAGCAATAAATTTGTAAATATAGAAATAATAGTTTGTGTTAAATCTTTAAAATCATTAATAAAAATATTCTTTAGAAATGACAAGGGTTTTTTTTATATTTTATCTTTGTATTGTCTGTTTGTAAAAAAGAATAATTCCCAAAGCTAATGTAATGTGATTGTGGCTTTTCGTCCAAAAAAATGGTGGATAGTGCACAACGAGATGAATAACATTTACAATGGAATCTCGGGCAAAATCACACTCATACAGAAAATAATAAGGTAACATATACACATTTTTAATTTTTGCACTTTATCCACTTTTTAAATTTGCGAATAAGTCTATAAATTTGTTGAATGATTCAAGTAGTATGATATAAGTAATTGAATGATTCAAATGCAAACATGTCAAAATACTCTTAGTATCTATTTTATCAGGGCAGAGAAAAAAATCAGTGTCGACAGTCGAAAATTCCTTCACTATACCTTCAAAAATCTTAATTTGGGATGCATTGTCTTTTGTACAACGTTCATTCTTTGCGAATTGTTATATTAGTTCTGCAACGTTTTGGACAAAAATTGCATTTGTTTCAAATGAAATGCTGTTTAATTAATACTTTTGTTGATCCAATGAAATAAAGCAAATACATCCACTCTCAGTTGGTAATGTTTTTGTGCTACTTGTCAAAAATTTACTATAGTGATTTACGTTCATTAATTCATTAGACAAACTTTGTTACTCCTGGGGGTGCCCATATAATTTTTTCAAGAAGAAATGCTCTTTTATGAAACCTGGAACTTTTTGGACACATACCGAAATATCAAAAGCACTATGTAAAGAGTTCAAATAATTGTATAAGTACCAGAAAGTATTGCTTCTGGTAGCAATCGGAAAACCAGGTCTTACTTTAATAGTTATTATATTAGCGTTAGAAGTTTTGACGAAGTTTGGCCAAAATTGACCCTTTGTGCCATAAAAAGCCAACCGGCCTAAAACTTTGTGTCAAAAAATGCATATAAAGTTATAAAAAAATTTTTAATTTAAAAACATTTTTTTAAAAAATGACAAAAATATTTTGATTTACGAGTATATCCAATTAAATTAACTTTAAAAAAAATCTCAACAATTTTACAAAGCCCTTTTCGTTCTTAATCATTAAGTTAATTATCCCTCCTTTGTATACAAGAATTAAAGGTTTGAATTCTTATCAGCTGCATTAATTATAATTTTCATTATCAGTTTTAATAAAGTTAACACATCAAATTCAAATGTATAATTTTGTGTCTATCGTTGGATTCTCAATTTAAAGTCTATTTGTTAAAATTTATATTCGTAAAATCAATGCTACTTGAGTAATAACAATAGATTTATTTTCACTAATGAATTAATTGTAGCAACAATAATTAATTGTTTAATTTTCCTGCTATTAATAAAATTCTTACCTGAATTACATTTTGATTTATATTTAATATATTAATATTAACTTTCTTTTGAAAGAATTTTTTAATATAAAAAGTTTTATATCTGTAAAAGATTTTGATATTTGAGTGTTTGATTGCATTCAACTTATAGTATTAATTCAAAGGACATTGGGACATTAAAATCTCCCCTCGAAAGGCAAAAACTAGTTCAACCTTATAAAGATTTTTCATTGAATTTAAGAAATGCACATCTTTACTAGAATAAAAGTTAATATTTGGGAATGAAACAAAAAAATCTTTCTATAGCTATAAAATATTATTTTGTAGATAATCCTGGGAAATTTGTATGAAATCCTTTTTAAAACTTATAAAGTCTTTATGACTAATTTAATAAATAATAGGATTCTACAATAGTTTTGTAAACTTCGGTAGATGGCAGCACGATATAAACAAAAATAATTATGTAAATGATTTTACGGATATAATATATATATGATGTTGTTTTTTTGATTCCTATTAACGATTTTGATAATAAAAAAAAAAAAAGTTCAAATAAATACATCTTTTTTATCCTGTTCTCTTAAAATAAAAACTTTTTTACTATTATATTCTTTTATTGTTATCGATATTTATCAATAAAATATAGTTGCGTATTTCTTTGAATCAATTAAATAAATGGTTTCTAAATGAATGAAATCTTCATTTTCAATTTATTTTTTTTTAATTTATACTTTTTATTTGAATCCGGTCATCTTTTTTTTTCTTTCTTTTGAACTAAATATATATATACATATATATATATATATATATATTAAACTACAAAAACAAAATAAATTTGACACAAACAAAAAAGGATTTATGAAAATTATACTTTTTGTACAACATCCAAAGGCAATTCTTTTGTTTAATATTATTTAATATTAGATATACAATAAAAAAATTTATATATTTTTTTTTTTTTAAGTTTCATATTGATAATGATACTTTACTTACAAAAAATTAGCTAAAATATAATGCATTTCAAAAATTGAAAGACATACGTATTTAAATATTTAAGGATGAATGAATGTAAAAAGTAATACAAATCCTTTCAGCGAATTTCAATCTATTGTGCTTTCCATTTCAGTTGTTCAATCCATTTCTTTTAGAAATAAAAATGGGTATGGCATGTGTACAAAAGGAATTGGACTCATTACATCTTTGTAGATATACATTGAATTATTATATAATTCTCAATTTATATTACCAATTCTATATAGTAAATATGATTCGTATTACCATTTTGGGTTGTCCCTTCTTCTGGCTAGTCATCTTTTGGAACTTTTTTTTATTCTGAAAGTTAACTAGTTCGACTCGTGGCAAAGGGATTAACTACTCTCGTAGCCTAAGAAGGAATTGAGGTTTGGATCCACTGGCGGCATTGTTGTAGTCACTGCTTACAGAAACAAGAAGACTCAAAAGCGATTGTAGCAATATGTGCAAAAGCAAGCTGACATCGATATTCAGGACTACGTGGCAGGAGTTTTTCCCTAGTTTCCTCCTATACGATATCGAATACCGATGAATCCCGATTTTGTTTGTAGAGTGATACCAGACGTGTTACAAGAAGGATGGAGAAGTACCCAATAAGCTTAGAAAGATATCGATGCAACTGTCCTGGAATCATTTTATGGGCGGGCATCATTTTGAACTGCCTCACTTACCTACACATTTTCACCAGTGTAGCTGTGAATTCTGAAATATACAGAGGATGAAGTTCTTGATCCTCATTTCAAGTTGTAGGATGTTGTCCTCCAATGAATCACAATGTGCATACTCCTCGCGTTGCATTAGTGAATGTTTATAAGTACGATGGACTCCTGAGAATGGAGTGGCTCCAATATTCTCCGAATTCTCTATCGCATAAAATCAGTTAGAACATGTGGGGATGTACTAGGACACCAACTTGTATATACCCTCCCGCCTTCCAGAGCTTCAAACGGCCTTTTTAATCTTGAATACACTTTTTTACCGCAAGCAGTTCTGGATAATGTAATCCGCAATATTTCATATCGCTGTAATCGGTCAAGGGCGAGCACATATCTTATTGGGTTTTCTTGTGTGTAAATAGTTGTAACAGTAACATTTCTTTTCCCCCTTATATCACACACATTCCTATGTTTTTATTTAAACTTATTTTTGCAAAAATACACAGTTCTTCATTCTGTATATTTCTCAGGCATGAGAAAAATAAAGATCTTGTGCTAGTTTCATGTTCTTATTCTAATTTATTCAAGTTAGATGAGGTTTTTATAGGTGTTCCTTTAATTTTTCTGTCCAGTGTAAAACAGTGACAGCTTGTTTTTAAATTATTTTCATGATTATTTTTCCCCAGGTTTGCAATCAACATGTGAATGGTGTCAGGATTTGGGAATATTTACAACTCTTTCTATTAAAAGTGCAAGAAGACTTTTTCATAAATCGTGGAAGATTTCAAACCAAAGGACGGTGGTTAAAAATCATTTTGTTGGAGAATACTTTTTGCCATAATTTCAGATGTCAGTAGAATCCTTGTCCATAAAGAGTGGATCATAGGAACCAAAATCAAATTGATGCAAACAGACGAATTGTTGAATTGTGGTGTCAGAGCTGATTTTCGAAGATATTTGTTTTGACCTTGTCCCAGAAGGATTGATTTTCATGCTTACCGTTGTCGCTCTAACAATTTTTCGCATACATGTTCGCGTTGAAGGGATCTGGTATAAATTTCTATTTTGATTCTAAAAAGTTGGACACAATGTGATTCGGCATTGGTTGGGTTTAAATCTTTCGTAGCTGCTTTTTTGCAACTGTTTTACCAACCGTCATTTATGCCTTACCTTATGCCATTTTCTTTCTCGCTTATAGTCTGTTTAATCTTTGTCCGATTTATTTTTTTGTTTCTTCATGACCAAATCACTATATTTTAAAATTTCACATTTTTTTAGTGACACCGAAGACCTTAAACCAGGACAACATGATTACACAAACATCTTGTTCATTTTTTCATAATTCCTTTTTCAGTTTAACTCTAAATCCAGTTAGAACCAACTTCATAGAAATGTATGAGTAGTTCGTAAAAAATTTAAAAGTATGAGCCATAAACAATTGAAAAAGAAATGCAGAGCACAAGACTCAATATTGACAAATCGTAAGGTTTAGAAACACATATTTCAAGTAAATTGAAATAATTGATAACACATAATTGAAAACACGCGCGGAAAATTAATTTTTATTGCAAATCTACCAAATTACCGGGTATTTCATTTGAAAAGATTAAGAAAAAAGGGATACAATAAAGATAAAATAGACAACAAAATTTATTAATATTAAAAATAGATTTGTTTTTATTTATAGACAAAAAACTACATAAATAAAAGAGACTATTAATTAAAAAATATGTTAAAAATTGATTCATTTCATTCAATTTTTTAATTTCATTTTAAATTTTAAATTTATTAAGTAAAAAGTTAAAAATAGATTTTTATAAATATTTAACAAAAATGACTTTCTACATAAAGTAAAAAATAATGATAATAATAACAATAACAATTTCGATTAAAAATTTCAGGCAATAAGTTTGTGGACACACAATATTTTAAGTTTTTATATTCAAAGAGAGTATATGAGAGCATGCGGTTTGAAAACAAATAACTCAACAAAACATGTGGTTAGAATATTTTGCCCTCGAATTTTAAATTCTTTTTGCAATATAAACCTTTAAAGGCAGAAAGAAAATTGTCATAAAGAAAGTAAAAGGTCGCAAAAGAAAGTTGGAAATACTACTGTGCCCAAAAAGTAAGAGCAATTTTTATTTTTTTCAAAAACTCTTTATTTGTTCTTCCAAATTTATTTTTCATCGCCTTCAAAGTAATCCCTTCCGGGCACATTGCATTTATGACAACTTTTTTTCCCAATCCTCAATGCATGCTAAAGTCATCGGCAGGGATGGCTTCAAAGTGTGCGCCGATTCACGTTGAATGTATTCAATTCAATCAAAACGGTGTCTCCGGAGTGGTTTTTAAGTTTACTGAATAGCCAGAAGTCGCAAGGTAGAAATACGGTCGTTGTGGAACAATATGGGTGTCATTTTTGGCGAAAAAGTCACGAAGAATCAATGCAGTGTGAGCTGGCGCATTCAGTGTTTTCGGTATCAATCGAGATTTGACGCATTTGAGACCCAACATGGAATGGATCCATCCTTTTGAAATTCCGTTATCATCAGCAAGGTCTCTAATTGTAAATCGGTGGTTTGCAAGCACCCAATCTTTATTTTTATGTGAGCTTCGTCGGTTGAGGTTGAAGGTCGACCAAAGAGCTTTTCGTCTTCAACGCGTTCTCTGCCTTCTTTGAACTGCTTAAAAACTAATTAAAAATTTGACGTGAAATTTCATATAGATGTCAATGATAGTGCCAACAACCTAAACAATAAAAAAATTCAAATTTCATGAGCCCGGAAATTTGAATTGAAAATTGGTTTTACTTTTTGGGCATCAGGAGTATAGTATAGGAGTTAGTATCAGGAGTTCTGGGATTCAGCATTAAGGTTTATAAAAAATCACTCCTGAAAATGCATCCGATTTCGCTCGATTAAAAGATCTATAAAATCACTCCTAAAAAATGATCGATTAAACTGATGATATCAAGGGAGTGTGAGGGGGAATCTCTCAGTTTTGAATTGACCTAAGGTACCCCTGATGACCACAACTCATGCACATGCTGAACTTGAAAGCTCCAGGATGAAAATTTTAATTTGCACAAAGGACAAACAAACAGATTTTAAAATTTATGTATTAGATAAAGTTTTTTGAAAAAAAGAAAAAGAAAAAATTATTCCTCATGATGCTAAAGGGAAAAAAAAAAGGAATATTACATATACAAAAGGAATATTTTTCAAAAGCAAAAAAAATGATGACATTGGTGATTACAACAACGATGTAACATGTGATATCGAAAGCTCTAGCAAAGAATCAGACGACTTTGTTCATTCCAACGAGAACATATCTAAATTTATACTTGAATTCTATAATAACAAGCAATATAAAAAACAATTTTTTAAGTCAATTCCTACTTTTTAAGTTGAAATTTTCCTCTTACATGTGGCGCCATCTATTGGTAGATACATGCAACTTAAATCTAAAGAAAACTAAAAATAATTAATTAAATTTAATGAATGAATTAATATTTGAAAAAAAAACTGCATTCACTTCCAGTGTCATCCACTGCAAGTTAAAAAAATGCATTTGAGCTCGAGTGGATGAATAAAATGTATTTTAAGAAATTTGAACAAGATAGATATAGGGAGAGTGTGAACTAATAGAAGGAATTGAAAAAAATGTGATGATCCATCCACCAACAGGTGATGATGGAAGATAGTGCCGTCTGAGAGGATTTTTAGCATCTTTTTTGTGTGCCGAATTTGTATGAGAGAAAATCCGTAAACTCCATCCAGGTAGCCTGAGAATCGATGCCAAACGCTTTTTACGCTCACTGTCACAATCGTCATCGAATCTCCTCGTTTCTGAAAGCAGTTGTCTACAGCAGTGACGCCAATGGATTCGCACCTCAACCCTCCTTCACGCTAGTTGGAGAAACGTTGCCATTCAAGAAAAATTCGGTGCTTTTCTTTCATTTTCAATATTTATCTTTAAATCTTTCACAGTATTTAATCTTATAACGGCTGATTGTACTTAGGGGCTTGCAACTAAAATGCCCTACTATTAAAAATAATAAATATAAAAATTCAGAGTAGAGTAGAAATTCATTTGTCTTTCATAGTTTAAATATGAAAGAAGCCTTGTTCAAAAGGAGGTATATCCAATTTATTATTTAACCAATTCCTCAAACGTTTTTGAATTTTTGTATGGTGCTGCCATCTGATATATAGAATGGAAAGTTTTATACAACTTGCAAATTAATTTATACAATACGAGTGTAAATTATCATTAATCAAAAATAAATTAATATTCTTTATCGATAATTATAAAATAATTTACATGCATTCAATATTTATTTTTTTATGTTGATTAATGAAATAAATGCAACTGGTTTTTAATGTTATTACGGATGAATTATTAATTCATTTATTCAACTTGTTTTATTTGAATTTTATTAATTGTTGTATTCATTTAGACATCAATAAAAAGGCAACAGATTAAATAAAACAAAAATATAGCGTTTTTGCTGAATCGATCAATAAAAATTTAAAAATATATATTTTTATGATATAACTGAAAATATATTTCTAGAAAAATATGTAAAGACACTTTATAAATGGACAAATGAGAATACATAAAACAAGAGCAAAATTGATTAAAAACATTGAATTCATATAATCAATATAACAAACTGATAAGAATCAGCTTATCGTCAGTATGAATATATATTTTAATGAGTATCACTTCTATTACCTAATATGGTTGATAGATGGCAGCACTATACAAATTAAATTTTTATTAATTTGTTATTGCTGAAAAAATAAATATGTTATGTGTTTTATGAATTTTGGTACATCAGATAATATACTAATTTTAATTGTTTAAGGAAATGTTTAAATATATTGGAATTTTTATATTTTTTTTTTGTAATGGAACAGGATGTTAAAAACAAATTTATATGTATTAAAAAAAATGTATTAATTTTCTGTAAAATAACTGCATTACACTGGCAGCTAAAACTACGGAAATATAACATTTTGAACTTTTTCAAGCTAAACTACTTGAATCAAAAATTATACATGGTTATGAAGATTAATAATTTCAAAATATTATAATTTATATAAATAATTTTACGATTTAATAATTTTTAATAATAAAATTATTTTAATAATTTGTTTTTTTAAGATCATTATAAATTTTTCTACAAAGCATGCATGACATTTGTGAGAATATATATATATATATATATATATATATATATACACTTAATGCCAGCTCACACTGCATTGATTCTTCGAGTCAATGCAGTGTGAGTTGTCCATTGTCCATTTTTGGTGAAACAATTCACTGTTTCACCAAAATGAAACCCATATCGTTCCACAACCACCATATTCACCACCGTGCGACTTCTGTCTGCCCCTTAAACTCAAAAAGACTACTCCGGGGACACGGTTTTTGAGTCGATTGAAGAGATTCAACGTGAATCGACGCGCGCTTTTTCAAGGTCATCCCTGCCTATGACTTTTTAGCATGCAATGAGGATTGGAAAAAGTTTTAGCATAAGTTTTGAAAAAAAAAAATGGTCTTACTTTTGGGCTTAGTAGTATATAAACAGGCAGTTACATCTAGTGGTCCTTCCGTAGCGCTCTGTCCTTTCCTCAACAATCATCTGTGGGTTGTTCCTGGTATGCATAAGGCCCACTGATATGCAAACCTCACTATTTTACCGGTGGGGACTACATAACCCTAGGGACGGGGCGAAGTACGGAGAAATTAAAAGACTGTCAAGAAACATTTACTAAAGGAGACTGATTCATAACTTTTATTATTAATAAAGGTGAATTATTCTTATAATTTCATCGTTATTATCTTAATAAAAATGCTTTTATCAGACTAAATTATTTATATATGAAAAATTTAAATAAATAAAAATAAACTGTAAAAATCGTTGACTGAGATCGACATTTACTATTATCTAAATTCGAATAATCAATAATATTTATAAAAAAAAAAAAAAAAACTTTTGAAATGTGCTATATTTTTTGTAAATATTTATAATTATAATTGTAATAATTTTAAATTATTTATAAATATTATTATAATTATTATATTTTTTTAATGTGTTAAATTATTATAAGTCTTCTTTTAATGGAATTTTATTACGTCTGAATTAAAAAATCAATTCATCTTATCAATTGGTTTTCATTATGAATCCACTACATGGGTCTCAGAAATTTTATGAATTATTTAACATTAAACTTAGAATGTATATTTTAAAAAATTAAAATTTCTGCTTCAAATTTAAACTTGTTTTTATAAAATTGTTTTTCTCGATATATGATATAAATTCCTGTACGTTTTCATTTTGTTTATTTGAGTTGATACGGCCATTTTATTCTCAGTCATGTGAGTCTGTTTATATTTAAGAGTTTTATATCATAATAAAATTTTTATTTATTTTTTTAGTCTATAAATAGGGTATTTCATTGCCAAATTTCATTAGAATCAGAAATGCATTAATCAGGTTGCATTAGTTATTTGAGACTGAACTGAAATACACTTTCCGCAAAAAGTGCGTAGTGCGGCTTTCATTTGCTGGCGTGCCCTACTCGTGTGGGCTCAGTGGCAACGTGCCCGCTGGTGAGTATTAGTTTTCGAGGTTCAATACAATAGCGGCTTTGTTGTGGTAGACACCTGTCTCAAAAGTGAAGAGTCTC
>BPLR01016068.1:0-54005 GCA_021605095.1 Caerostris extrusa | reverse complement strand
GCATGTTTCGAAGAATGGTAAGAAGTCACCCCAGGGTGGGATAGATGCCTTTATTTTTGTGGGCAGATGCAAGATAAGAAGTAATCTTAAATATCGTTTGATAAAAAGAAAAGAAATGGAAGAATATTACCACTAAAACGAAGATGGATTGCTTCATCTTATTTAATGCTTTCTACACTGAAGAAATAAAAGAACATTGTTTTAAGGAAAGGTATATAGATGAATTGTTTCTATAAACAAAACAATAATAAAAGCCTATTTCCACAACATTGTTCGGAATCAGGAAATATCCTAATAACCGCCCTCTATTTAATGTTTCCTGATTCAAATAGCTTTTAATTTTTGGTGCTTCATTTTTTAACTGTAACCGTAAAAAAATATATGACAATAGAAGAAATTCTTCAATTTTTTTCTTTTTTTTTTTTTTGAGATTTAAGAAAACATAATTTATTGTCCCAATTTCATCATTCTCACGACGTTTCCAGACAACTTTTTTTAGCCGTACGTTATTGTATTTGTAATACGTACAAAGAAAAACGCATTTGAACGAGAACCAACGAACGAGAGGAAAACGAATTTTTACGAGCGATATGAAACGATTTTTAAAGTTATACCTAAATTCTATTTTTAATAACAGACCGTGTTCTACCATAATTAAAAGACATAGTTCTGTCTCAACGTTACTTAATCAATTATCGTGTGATCCATCATTGTATCTCTGCTCTTATGTTAGACTACTGATTGTCTTCAGGTTCAAATCCTTGATGTGGTAAGGGTGTTTGTTAATGAATCGCTATCTATGTTAAACTGTAGATTCCTGCCTAATTAGCCAAACGTCTAATTCTCCTGTTTAACTGCCTAATTAGCCCAACATGTCTATAAAATGACCGTAGAGCGGCAAACCAAATCAAACTGTATATTCTTCCAACTTCAATCTCTAAGATACATGTTTCAGTATCTAACTCTCTCCCCCAGCCAAGTAGAGTCTATTGCGATTATATTGATCGATCTTTCACTTTAGAAAGCCCCTAGCTTCACACGCAATTCATTTATTTCATCGCAATCCACCCTCCACCTCCACACACCCCAGATACAAACCCTAATTCGTTCCCATCCTCCATTTTCATCGCCCTAAAACTCTACCTCGAAGCAGGCGTCCAATTCCAGAAAACAAAGGGAAAAAGAATGACTTCCGATGTGAATCGACAGGCTAGAGCATTTGATTCTAAACCTGGGCACAGGAGGGGCTGCTAAGCTCTTTTTCCCACCCCCACACCCCTGGTTTCGTCATCAATCACTATGCCCCTAACCCCTTGTCACCTGACCCCCAAGGAGACAAAAATCGAAGCGCGAGACATCGGACTTTAGAGAAAGGTGCAGTCAAAAACATTTCTGATGTCCGTCAGGGACATGTTTGGAAGAATCTGGAAGAAATAGTTAAAAGTCACCCCCAAGGGTGGGATATCTTTTTATTTTTGTAGCCAGATGCAAGGTAAGAAGTAATCTTAAATATCGTTTGATAAAAAAGAAAAAAAAAAGGAAGAATATTCCCGACTAAAACAAAGATGGATTGCTTCATTTCATTTAATGCTCTCTCTGCATTGAAGAAAAGAAAGAGCAGTGGTTTAAGGTAAGGTAAATAGATGAATTGTTTCTTTTCTATTCTTCATTCGCTAAACAATGTTTCAGATTCGAAAAACAGAACAATAAGAAAACTATTTCTGGTATGTTTTTCTACAAGATCGTTCATGATAATGAAATAACCTAATAATCACCATCTGTTTGATGTTTTGAAATTCAAATAACTCTAATTTCTTCGGCGTTTCCTTTTTTTTTTTCACTCTAACCTTAAAAATGGCTATAATATAAGTGAAGAAAGATTCGAAACAATATTAGAATTTCTGATATGTTTTTTCGTACAACTTGATCGTGATTCTGAAATACCCTAATAACCACCATCTATTTTATGTTTTGAGATTCAAATAGCTTTAATTTCTTGGGTGCTTCATTTTAACAGTAACTCCAAAAAAGGATATATTATATATGAGAAAATTTACGGTTTTTCAAAGAGATTTAACAAAACATAATTCATTGCCACACTTTTATTAATTTTGCAATGTTTCCAGACAACTTTTAAGTATAAAACGCTGTTGTTTATAATCGTCATTTGCGGACATCTAGACCAAGCCCACGAATCCGTGCTGTCTCACGGTTGAAGAGAAAGAATGGGGCAACCCTCCCCCCTTAAAAAGAAACTATTTCATGTTTCAATCTGCCAGTAGGCAGACGGCCTTGTCCCATAAAGGAGCCGTTGAGCCAATGAAGAAGAAGAACTGGTTAAAATATTAATTTATTGCTGTAAAAGGTCATTGAGCATTTAATGATACTAAAATTAAGCAAAATATGCAATATTTTTTCGTCAAAATATATATATTTTCCTTCCTCATATCCTATTTCTCATGTCATATTTCTTTCCTCAGATCATATATATATATATATTCCTTCATATCATATAATGATACTAAAATAATGCAAAATATGCAATAATCTTTTCGTTGAAATATAATATTTTCATATTTCTTTCCATCATATTTTCATTCCTCGTATCATATATATATTCTTTTCATATCATACTTCTTTAACTTTTTCTAAAAACGAAAAAATATGCATTTAAAGGTATAAATGTATCCACATTTATATTTGTTTTAATTAAATGACAACGTAGAATCAGGTTTAAATGTAAACCCCAATTAAAAATCGGAATTTTTTTTAGGAAATTAATAATATTAATGAATATTAATTAGATATTTAATATACATTATTTAATTAAAAATTTAAATTAATAATTTACTCCAATAGATAAAGATTTGCTGTAATTGATTGCAGCATAAAATCATATCCCATTCATACCATAATCCTTTCAGACATACAGATTAACTTGTTCTAAAAATGCATCTCAAAGCAACTTACACAAACATACTGCATATTTAACTCTTAATAACATATTCTACTAGAAAATCATCAACAAGACATAAAAAAGAACTAATTCCTCGCCAAACTCTGCTTCTGTGAATCATAAACACGAAATTAGCAATTCTTTTGGCGATGAAAACACCTGGCAGAGATGCCACCGACGCAATTCGCTGCTGATGAATCCTTAATTTCCTTCATCTATTATGCAAATGCGAGCTCTCCTTCATCGACGTGCTGATGATTCTCGCGCGTAATTCGCTCTAATCGGTATCATCAGCCCTCGGCGAATCCGCTGTTCGGTTAATTGCAGGTAGCAAGGAAGAAGGTGGCGAAACGAGGAGTTTTGAAGCCTCTTTCGGACGTTTCTTTTTCACTTTCTGATGACAGTAATTGCCTTCATTACAGCTTCTTCTTACTCATTTTTTTCATAGATTAATTGCTGGGTTTATTTTTAAGGGGGATTGCTTTTGGTAAACACATACCAGAATTGATTTATGGACGAGAAAGAGGTTTAATTCTTTTGATATTACGTTCAATCTTTCCATTGCTAACAGTAGAGTTCAAATCACTCCTTTTAAGCATGTTTATAATACTTGATCATGTAATGGACTAAGTATAGTAGAGTTCCAATAAAGATTTTTTTACAGATATATGTTACCTCGTTTAATATTAGATAGATTCCCTTTCACAGATATATGTTAGATCTTTAGATATTAGATAGATTACTTTTGATTAATTGTCGAGAAAAGAAGCCGTAATCTTTGTGATACCAAACCTTGAATCTTTCGATTTTTACATTAGAGTTCCAATCGAAATTCCTTTTATGGATATATGTAATACATGATCGTATAATGGACTAGTTTTTTTAATGCAGTAAGGTACTTGTTCGATAGCTCGGACACACAAATATAAACTCAAGTAATCTTCGACAGACACGAAGAATGACACAGACATGAATGGACTGTATAAAATTTAATCTCCTTTATTTAGGCAGCCATCAAGCTCGAAGATGGACTGCCACACGCAACCTATCTCGTTGGTTACACTTATTGAACTCTTTTTACTTATGCAGCCATCAAACTCGAAGATGACTGCCACACACAACCTTTCTCTTTGGTTGCAGAAGTTCAACTCGTTTACATATGCAGCCATCAAACTCGAAGATAGACTGCCACACAACCTTTCTCTTTGGTAGAAGTTCAACTCACTCTTACATTCTTTCTCTCTCCCGTCACCTCACCCTGCCAGACACCCCCTACAGACAGGATGTTTTTTCTGGACATAGGGCGTTGACCTCCCCTATGCAGGGGAACCTGGGTTTCGACGTAACAGTACTTTCATTTCTCCAGACCCCACCCACGTACTTAGTTTGGCTTGGCTTGGTTTGTCGCTCTACACTCATTTGGTTTATTGTTCTAAACTTATTTGGTTTGTCGCTCTACACTCACTTTAGGGTAATTAGACCAGAACCTACAATTTAAAAATAGATTCCGAACCAGCAACAAATATAAATGACATCGCTAACATTCGAACCTGAAGCCAGTGGTGCGAACGGCTAGAGTGTTAGTCAATTGGCCATCAGGCCGCCCAATGAAGAAAAAACAAATGGTTAAAATACTAATTTATTGCAGTAAAGGTCATTGAAAATATAATGATACTAAAATGATACAAAATATTAAATATTTTTTTAAAGAAACATAATATTTTCTTTCTTCACGTTATATTTTCTTTTATTTTTTAAAAGAACAGAAAAAAGAAAATGCAATTTTATGATATGAATTTAACTCCATTAATTTTTTTTCAATTAAATGAAAGTGTTGAATAAAATTGAAATGCAAGTGACGATTAAAATCGGAAAAGCTTTTAATAAATGAATTATAATAATAAATATTATTTTAGATATTTAATACACATTACTAAATAAAAATTTAAATTAATATTTCAGCCCAATTGATGAAGATTTAATTTAATTGATTGCAAATATCCAATTATATTCCATGAATACCATAATTCTTTGAGACATACAGATTAGTTTGTCCAAAATGCATCACAAAGTTACATAACTGCATATTTAACTGTTTAATGACGTCAGCGTTCCATTTAACTTTCTTGAAATATCACGGTCTACTAGAAAAATCACCAACAAGAGAAAGAAAGAAACTTCCTCTCCAAAATCTGTTCTTGTGAATCATAAAACGCCGAAATTAGCAATTCTTTGGCGACGGAAGGACATCTGGCAGAGATATTACCTCCGACGCAAATTCTCTGCTGATGAAGCCTTAATTTCCTTCATCTATTATGCAAAATGCGCAGCGCTCCTTCATCGAGGTCTGATGATTCTCTCGTGTAATTTGCTTTAATCGGGTATCATCAGCCCTCAGCGAAATCCATTGTTTGGTTAATTGCAGGTAGCAGAGAAGAAGGTGCGCAAACAAGGAGTTTTGAAGCCTGTTTCGACCTTTCCTTCGGTCTCTGATTACAATTAATTACAGCCTAATTACGGCCTACTTATCATTTTTTATTTCATAGATTCATTGCTGGTTTTATTTTTAAGATGGATTGCTTTGGGCTAAACACATCCTAGAAGTGATTAATTGACGAGAAAGCAGTTAAATTCTTTCTCTGATATCAAACCATTGATTTTCCGATTTTTACAATACAGTTGCAAACGAAATACTTTTACGCATATATGTAATACGTGATCGTATTCTGGGCTAGTGTTTTTTAATACACTAAGGCATTTTCATTTGCCTAGACCACATCCACGTACTTAGTTTGGTTTGGTTTATCATTTGTATACATACAATCATTTTGTATAAATTTAGGCTTATTAGACCACCTACCTACAATTTATGGCGGATCCCGAACCCCCCAACTTACATAAATGTCATCGCTAAGATACGAACCTGAAGCCTGTTATACCAACAAGGAGTTTTGAAGCCTGTTTCTGTAAGTTTCCTTCTGTTTCTGATTACAGTAAATGCCTAATTACAGCCTCTCCTTCTCATTTTTTCATAGGTTCATTGCTGGGTTTATTTTTAAGATGGATTGCTTTGGTAAACACATACCAGAATTGATTAATTGAAGAGAAAGAAGTTTAATTATTTGTGATATCAAACCTAGAATCTTTCGATTTTTTACAGTACTGTTCTAATCGATATTCCTTTTAACATATATATATATATATATATATATGAGTGTATAGTGGCCAAGATTATTTAATGCATTTAGGTACTCTCATTTCTCCAGACCACACCCACGTATTTAGTTTGGTTTGATTTGTCACTCTAATGTCATTTTGTGCACACTTTATTCTAATTAAACCGGGATCTACAGTTAAAGTGGATTCTGAACCCCAACAAATAAATGCTATCGCTAAGATTTGAACATGAAGCCTGTAATACCAACGGCTAGAGTGTTATCCAATTGGCCATCATGCCGCCTAATGAAGGAAAAGTAATGGTTAAAATATTAATTTATTGCTGTAAAATGTCAATGAAAATATTATAATACTAAAATGATGCAAAATATGGAATATTTTTTTCGTAGAAATATAATATATTTGTATCATTCTTTTCATATATATATTATATTCCTTCATATCATACTTTTTTTTTTTAAAAAAAAAAAGATATGCATTTTTGATGTGCATAAAAATTTATGAAGGTGTTGGAATAAGATTTAAACGTAAATGGCGATTAAAATCTCAGATTTTAAAGAAATTAATAATAAAAAATATATATTAATTAGATATTTAATAAACATTACTTAAATAAAAATTTAAATTAATATTTCGCTCCAATTGATAAAGATTTGTTTTAATTGATTTGCAGAATCAAATTATATTCCATTAATACCATAATTCTTTGAGACATTACAGATTAACTTGTCCAAAAATACATCTCAAAGCAACATAACTGCATATTTAACTGTTTAATGACGTAGCGTTCCATTTGACTTTTCTTAAAATATCCCATTCTTCTAAAAAATCATCAACAAGAGATAATGAAAAAAATTAATAGCCAAAATTTTGTAATCATAAAAACAAATTTCAATGAATCAAAAAAAACATTTGTCAAAATATATCAAAAATTTGATGTCAAAATGTATCAATTTGTCAAAACTTATCAAAATGTATCATTTTGTATAATAAAGTAAACATTTGTCATAATGAATCAAAGACAAAATTTATCAATTTGCTCTAATGGTCATCAGCCTCAAAATGAATCTATTTGTATAATAAATTAATCATTTACCATAATAAAAAATATAATAAAAGTAATCTATTGAAATAAGGAATCATTTTGAAGCCTGTTTTCATAATGAATCCATATCTATAATAAAGTAAACATTTCTCGTAATGAGTCAAATTACAGGCAATAACTACATTTGTCAAAATGATTCCTTTTGATTTTCATAATAAACTAATTCTTTCTCATAATAAATCAAAGACGAAAAAATAACATAAGCTAAAAAAATAAGGTCACATATAAGTTAAAGTGTTTAAACGGTTATTTATTGATAGGACAGTTTCATATGAATATAATTTATAAAGGAGAACACAAAACCGCACATTGTTATGCGAAAAATGTTCAGCTTATATCGACATTTTATGTACAACAAAATAAGTTCTGCGCACTTTTCTACTCATCTACAAAAATTGTGTATTCACGATCATTCTTCAATCTCCGAATACAAACAACAATCTTGCACATAGATGAATGCACAAATATAAATATTCTAACAGATTTTCGAAACTCGACACAATGACAATTTAAAACACAACCAGAAAAACTTACCTGTTTTCCAAACACTCTAACTTTGTCTAAATTTTTGCCTCACAACAAATGGAAACAACAACAGCAGAACAATAAGCAAGCTGCAGGTCAAAGAGAAAAGCGAGTAGATGAGATCTAGACTCACCTGGCCGCATCAAAATTCCATTCTCTCTTGTCAGAATGTCGCATCGGGATTGAGAGGGGAGGGATGCTGCTAACGACATTTTTAGAGTTCTTCCCCCTCCGCCCTCTGACTCATCTCGAAATGAGGTTTGTCCGAGTCGCAGCCGCAGTGAAGTCTCGATTTCATTACGGCGGAGGGTGCTGACGTTGACAAATGCAATTCGTCGTTCCAGAGAGTGCGCTGCGTATCTCTTCTGCTTTTTGCTGTTTGCTGAGTTCCGATGGACGTTTTAAAAATGCTTAACCCATGTAGGCCGTACAAAAATGTAACACTTAAAAGAAATACATTTTTATTATTAAAAAAAAACAAAAAAATAAGGCACTTTCCTGTTACTGTGAGAAATCAAATTTCCACATCATAAAAATCATTCTTAGAATTATTTTTTATTGATACTTCATTATTTATTTAAAAGAAATTATACGATTAAAGGAATTAATAATGATAGTAATAGTGAGTGATAGGGACAATTGATAGGTACATGATTACTTGTGAGGATTAATAGTGAAATCATGAGTCATTTTGTATAAATAATCTATTGTCATATGGAATCATTTTGTATAATAAAGTAATCATTTGCGATAATGAATCATTCCACATATTTAAAGTAAGTATTTGTCATAATGAATCATTTTGTATAGTAAAAATAACCATTTGTGGTAATGAATCATTTGTATAATAAAGTAATCAATTGTAAAAAAAATGAATCCCTTTTGTATAATAAAATAAACATTTGTCATAATAATTCACTTTATATAATAAAATAAATATTTGTCATAAAGATTCATTTTTTTTATAATAAAATAACCATTTGTCGTAATGCAACAATTTGTATAATCAAGTAATCATTTGTCATAATGAATCAAAGACGAAAAATAACATAAACTAATAATAACAAAAATAAGGTCTTAAATAAGTTCAAGTTATTAAACCGTTTTTTTAAATAATAGGGCAGTTTCATTTGAATATAATGAACCTTTAATATGTGCTCAACTTAATTTTTTTTGTTTTTCATGACTAAAATAAATAAGCACATTGTTATACGAAAAATGTTAAGCTTATCTAGACATTTTATGTCTTAAAGAAAAAGTTTCCTGCTCTTTTCTACGCATCTGCGAAAATTGCATATTCACTATAAAAACGAAATCATTCTTCAATCTCCAGATAACTTGCACGCAGATAAATGCACAAACATCAATATGCTAACAGATTTTCGAAACTCGACACAATAAAATTTAAAAACACAAGCCGAAAAATTTATTTGTTTTCCAAATCCTCTAACTTTGTCTGAATTTCTGGCTCACAACAAATGGAAACAACAACAACAACAAAACAATAAACAAGGCGGCAGGTCAAAGAGAAAAGCGAGTCGAGGAGGTGAAAATCACATTTTCCTCACCTGGCCGCATCGGAATTCCATCCTCTTCTGTCAAAATGTCGCATCGGGATAAAGAGGAGGGGGGGGATGCTGCTAACGACATTTTTAGAGTTCTTCCCCCTCCGCCCTCTGACTCATCTCGAAATGAGGTTTGTCCGAGTCGGAGCAAATGGAAAACAGACTGATCAGGGTAAACCTGAGGACAAAACAAATTCCAGAACACATGGGTGTCCTGGAAGAAATCTTCTCATCGTTCGGAGTCAGCATATTCGACCTAGAAGAACCTAAACCCCAACCACCTAAAGAAACAGCTCCGGCAGCTAACCAAGTCGTAAAAGCCCTCAAAAGGGTGCTTTTAGAAATAGCTGTCACAAGCAGAAAAGCGATGGACAAGCTAGAAAAAGCCTAAGCCAAACAGACCCAAGCAGCGAATTTGCCGCCAAACAAGAAACCAGCTCACCTTCTACGCTGACAGCTACAAGGCAAACTTAAAGGAAGTCTTAAACGATACCGCTCAAGCCCTCCTCATCGAAAAATATCATTCCAAGCCCTTCAAATGAAGTGGCATCAACACAAGCTACCCCAAACACTGAGGAATCCATCATGGACACTTCAGAGGGAAATCAAAATGAGCCCAGTCCAACTGAGGAACCATTTCAAATCCCACCAAAAAGACTCACCTGCAGAGATCAAACCCAGGATCCAAGCACCAAAAGGTCCTGAAATCAAAAAACCAATTCTCTCCATTAAAACCAAATGGACTCAGAAAATAGCGTAGCTATACCGGAAAAGAAGATACCCATGCCACCCTTCTTCATCACCCCTAACGAATCATGGCCTGAGACCTGCAAAGTCCTGACTTCAACGGTCGAAAGCTTAGACATCTCTTTATCCAAAGGACAATTCCTTAAGTTATCAGTGAAATCGGAAAAAGACTACGAAACACTAAAGCTAACCCTAATCAAAAAATGTTCTCTTTCAAATGCTACAGTTTAAGGAAACATACCCCTCTAAAAGTCGTGATTAGAGGACTCCCGATATGCACCAACAAGGCGGACATTGCAGCTGCCCTTAATCCAGAAAAATTCAAAATACTGGACATTGCCCAACTTACCAGAGGAGGACTAAGCAACCCCTCCCACTGTTTCTCATCAAAATTGCCAACTCACTGGTTGGTTGCGAAATCCTACAGCTATCATTCCTACACGGTATCAGGATCACCGTGGGAAAAGTACAGGGGACGAAATGTCATCCCACAATGCCAACGATGCTACGGGTTCTACCATAGCAGCGAAAACTGTTTTCTGAAGATCCACTGTGGGGTCTGTGCTGGACCACCCACAAAAGAATGCAACCTCAAACCGGATGCAGAAAGAAAATGCATCAACTGCCAGGAAGCCATGCAGCCTTCTAAGAGGATGCCCGAATTTCCCAAAGAGGAATCCTCCACAACAAAAATGGACACAACCAAAATGGACCCAACCAACCCTCCTTGTTAAGCCAAAAACAAAGATCCACCTCGAAGAAAAATTCGATAAATCGCCAAAATACATCAGAAAGCGTACAACGCTCATACGCAAACGTCATCAGTCACCGGAATGAGCAAGCTCATCAGCCAACTATCAAACTCCCAAAGAACCCAACCCAAGTGGACTTATTCTCCACATTACTAAAACTCGTTCACCAGGAAGAAGTCAATGGACCTCTCCTACTCATCGCCTATAGAGCTGCACTACCGCCCTCAGGAAACAAACTGCCTGGACGAGAAATATTGCATCATCCTGGAAAAGTACTGTGCTTTCCTATTTAACTAAGTCAAAATTTCAATTTTTTATTATCTCTCAATTTAATCTTTTATTTATTTATTTTTACTTTAAATTCTGTCATTTAAAATATCCAACTCAATTCAATCTATCTCTAATAACCCACTCAATACAACCATCTATCCTTTTAACCCTTCAAACCGTAAGTAACAATGTTTGTTTACATCCAAGCGGGCCTGGACGTGCAGCTAAATGTGCCGATACGCAAGCTGCCCACAGACGTCTCACTCTTCGATAATCAGGCAATTGCAATTGGTATTTCTATTAATTTCTATTTTATTTTTCATTAATTTTGATTTTATTTAGTTTCTCAAAAGGAGCCTGTGACTCTTTGCTCAATTCTTTCTATTTTTAAATTTTTTTTGTAAAAACACTTAATTCTGATTTTCTCTCATAAAATTTTTATATGGATGTAAGGGGATATTATCCCCAGGTAATCCCTAACGTAACCCGCCCTTGCCCTGCCCTTGTCCGAGTCGCAGTCGCAGTGAAGACTTGATTTCATTTCGGCGGAGGGTGCTGATGTTGACAAATGCAATTCGTCGCTCCAGAAAGTGCGTGCCTATCTCTTCTGCTTTTTGCTGTTTGCTGAGTTCGCCGTTCTTTGCGATGTATTGCTGAATTCTGACGGTTTAAAATGCTTGAATCATGTAGAATGTACAAAATGTAACACTTAAAAGAAATACCTTTTTTGTTATAAGATAAAAAAAATAATAATGCACTTACGTGGTACTATGAGAAAACAAATGAATAAAAACCATTGTCTTTCTTGGAAGGTTTTTTTTATTTATTGATATTGCATTATTTATTTAAAATAAATTATAAGAATAAAGGAAATATACTACTTTTACGCATATTTTAATTGTCATAATGTGGACAATGACTATTATCACAATTTTGAAACTATTAAAACGTTTTTGAAAAGTGCAAATCAATATGGCTTTTTCCAATAATTTTGTATAATAAAGTAATCATTTGTCATAATGAATCATTTTTTATAAAAAATATTCTATTATCATAAGGAATAATTTTCTATAAGGAAGTAATTCAATGGTATAACGAATAAAAGTTAAAATTAATCAATCAAAAAAAATCATTTGTCCTAATGAATCATTTTCGTAATAAAAGAAGTCGTTTGATATAACGAATCAAAGACGAAATTTATCAATTAAATCGATAATTTGTCATAATAAATCTTGTATAAAGTAATCATTCGTTATAATAAATCCAAGACGCAAAGTAACATAAGTTAATAATAGCAAAAATAATGTTATAAGTTATTTAAAGCTATTAATCGGTTATTTAATAATAATATAGTCTCATAATATATAATTTATAAGAGCGACCTATAATGTGTGATAGTACTTTCTAACAACTTCTGGTCAAAATTCTGCTGTGGTTGAATTTTGTGTTTTTCTTGATTAAAATGAAAAAGCATATCGTTATGCGAAAAATGTTGAGCTTATCCCGACATTTTATTTTCAAAAAAATTTAATTTCCTGCACTTTTCTACGCATCTGCAAAAATTGTGTATTCACGATCAAAAACGAAATCATTCTTCAATCTCCAAATCTAAACAACAATCTTGCACGTAGATGAATGAACAAACATAAATATGCTAACAGATTTCCGAAACTCGACACAATAAAAATTTAAAACACAACCCGAAAAATTTATTTGTTTTCCAAATCCTCTAACTTTGTCTGGAATTTTGCCTTACAACAAATGGAAACAACAATGACAACAACAAAATAGTAAACAAGGCGGCAGGTCAAAGAGAAAAGCGAGTCGAGGAGATGAAAATCACATTTTCCTCAACTGGCAGCATCGGAATTCCATTCTCTTCTGTCAAAAGGTCGCATCGGGAACGAGATGGGGAGGGGGCGCTGTTAACGACATTTTTAGAGTTCTTCCCCCTCCCCACTACACCCCCGACTCATCTCGAAATGAGGTTTGTCCGAGTCGCAGTCGCAGTGAAGACTCGATTTCATTACGGCGGAGGGTGCTGACGTTGACAAATGCAATCCGTCGCACCAGAGTGCGTTGCGTATCTTCTCTGCTTTTTGCTCTTTGCTGAGTTCACCGTTCTTTCGATGCATTGCTGAATTCTGATGCATGTTTTAAAATGTTTGAGTCATGTTGGCTGTTCAAAATATAACACTTAAAAGAAATACATTTTTATTATAGACAAAAAAAAATAAATAAAGCACTGTGTGTTACTATGAGAATCAAATTTCGACATAATAAAGTCTTCCTTGGAAAGGTCTTTCTTTATTTTGCATTATTTATGTTGAATACATTATAAGTATAAATGAAATATATTACTTTTACGCATAATTTTATTGACATAATGAGAACAATCATTATTATCACCATTTTGAAAATATTAAACGGTTTTTGAAAACTGCAAATCAATATGGTTTTTTTTTCCAATCATTTTGGATAATGAAGTAGTCATTTCTTGTAATGAATCATTTTGTATAATAAAGCATTCTATTTTCATAAAGAATCCTCTTGTATATAAAGTAATCATTTAATATATATAATTAAAGACGAAAATTTATCAATCAAAAAAAGATAATTTGTCTTCATGAATCATTTGTGTAATAAAATAATCATTTGTCGTAATGAATCATTTTGTATAATCAAGTAATCATTTGTCGTAATGAATTACAGACGAAAATTAACATAAGTCAATGAAAACAAAAATAATGCCAGAAATTAGTTAAAGTTATTTAGCTGCTATTTAATAATAAGACAGTTTCATATCAATATAATTAAGTATAATAAGTAACCTCCAATATATGATAATAGAGTCCAATAATTTCAGGTCAATTTTCTGCTGAACGTTTTTGTACATTACTTGCCTAAAATTAAACAGCACATTGTTATGCGAAAAATATTAAACTTATCTCGATATTTTATGTTCAGGAAATTAAATTATCTGCGCATCTGCGAAAATTGTGTTTTCGCGATCAAAACAAAATCATTCTTGAATCTCCAAATCCAAACAGCAATCTTGCACATACATATATGCTCAAACATAAATATGCTAACAGATTTTCGAAACTCGACACAATAAAAATTTAAAAACACAACAAGAAAAATTTATTTGTTTTCCAAATCAACTAAATTTTGTCTGAATTTTTGCCTCACAACAAATGGAAACAACAACAACAAAAACAATAAACAAGGCGGTAGGTCAAAGAGAAAAGCAAGTCGAAGAGATGAAAATCACATTTTCCTCACCTGGCCGCATCGGAATTCCATTCTTTTTTGTCAAAATGTCACATCGGGATAGAGAGGGGGGATGCTGCTAACGACATTTTTAGAGTTCTTTTTCCACCCTCCCCCACTCCATCCTCCGACTCATCTCGAAATGAGGTTTGTCCGAGTCGCAGTCGCAGTGAAAACTCGATTTCATTTACGGCGGAGGGTGCTGACGTTGACAAATGCAATCGTCGCACCAGAGAGTGCGTTGCGTATCTGTTTGCTGAGTTTGCCGCTCTTCCGATGCATTGCTGAATTCCGATGTATGTTTTAAAATGCTTTGAGTCATGTAGGGTGTGAAAATCTAACACTTAAAAAAATACATTTTTATTATAAGATAAAAAAAAAAATTAAGTCATTTACGTGTTGTTATGAGAAATCAATTTCGACATCATAATGTAGTAATTCATTTCTTGAAAACGTTTTTTTTGATTTTGCATTATTTATGTAAAAGACAATATAAGTATAAGTGAAAAAAATTATTTTTACATTTATTTTTATATGGCGCTTGATGACTGTGTGACGTGCGTTCGGTGGCACATGTTTAGGGTTTGAGTCCCGGCGGTGCCATAGATGTTTGTAGCGTTGTAGGGTTCGGAATCCACTTACCACTACGGAATCCCTTTACTGTAGGTCCTGGTCTATTAGGATCGTAGAGCATTGTCATGAAGTTTAGTCATTCTTCAGCCCTCGTAATACCTTGCTAAATGTGAAACTGCATGTTACCCTTAGCCATGGACCAGTCGCCTGCAATTGGAGTCTTCTGGACCTTGTGTAGAAAAACTTGCCTGCACCAGGAAGATTCATTTATTGCATACATAGTTGTTGTTACTAAACAACTATGTATGCAATAAATGAATCGTTAAATTTGTCACTTCTAAAAATTATGGTTTAACTCATTAAACTTTTATTTATTAGTTCACACTAAGTCAATGTTAAAAAAATATAAGCAAATGTGAATTATTATGTATCGTGAAAGTAAAAATTTAGACTTGATTATTGGACGTTAATGTGATATTTTCAGCTTTTTTTCATCCAAAAAATTACTGCTGATATTTCACCTGAATATTTATTCTAAATTTACTACTGTGCCCAAAAAGCAAAACCAATATTCAATTTAAATTTCTCAAGCATATGTTGTTTTTTTTCTTTTTAGGGTTGCTCGCACTGTCCTTGACATCTGTGGGAAATTTGACATCAAATTATTCATTAGTGTTTGAGTTAGAGCTTGGCTTTGTGAGACGCTAAAACTGATTCCGGCGATTTTTTGAAATGTCTGAATGCATTGAGCAAAAACTTGCATTAAATTTTTTTTTTGCTTAAACGTATAGAATTTTTGCTGAAGGCATTCGGTGAGCAAACTATATCGGAAAGAAATGTTTATAAGTGGTATAAACTGTTTTTAAAGAAGGCAGAGAACGCGTTGAAGACGAAGAACCCTCTGGACGACCATCAACCTCAACAGATGAAGTTCATGTCCAAAAATTAAAGATCGATTTCGTGTTTGCAAACCATCGATTTATGTTTTAAAGACTTTGCTGATGATATTGGACTTTCAAAATTCCATTTTAAAAGATGTTTTTATAAGCCTGAAACGCTTCAAATCTCGATGGGCACCGAAAATACTGAATGCGGCAGCTCACACTACATTGATTCTTCGTGACTGTTTCGGCAAAATGAAACCCATATCGCTCTACAACCACCGTATTCACACCGTGCAACCTGGCTATTCCTAAACTCAAAAGATCACTCCGGGGACACCGTTTTGAGTCGACTGAAGAGATTTAACGCGAATCGATACGCGCTTTTAAGCCCATCCCGGCCGATGACTTTTTAGCATGCATTGAGGATTGGAAAAAAGTTGCCATAAGTGCATTGTGTCCGGAAGGGGGAATTTTAAAGGCGATGAATTAAATTAGGAATAAGTAACAAAAGTATTTGAAAAAAAAAAAATTAATCTTACATTTTTGGCAAAAATATAACGTATTAAACGTTTATTTATTAACCATTTTTCCTTTAGAATAAAAACCAAATGCTTAATTATTGTTAGGAAAGAAAAAAATGATCTTATTTTTGTAACAAAGTTCACCAGATGAGACAGTTAGATAAGATTTTTTTCATCCGCAAATTCTGCCATCAAGTATGTCTCCAATAACTTTTCTCTGTTTACCATATTGAAATGAAGCGATTTAGAATGAAAAGATCCCAGGATTAGAATATTCTTTTTTTCTTTATAAACTGTGTCCAATTCCAATTCTACAGAAATCATAGAAATAGTTTCATTATATTTAGAGGCAAACTGATTTTTTGTTTCTTATCTCACAGCAATATATATGAATCAAGTCAAGAACCCATGGAAGGAGGGAAGTTTCTGTTGTGATAGTTTTGCTTGGTTGGTTCTTGCACTGTCAGTTTGTGCCACATTGGACTAAATGTTTACCGGGACCTACAGTTTAAAGTATATTCGAACCACCAACAAACATTTATTCAACCGTCATGTTTCAAACCTGAAGCATGTGGTACCAAAGGCCAGAGCGCTGTTTGCCCATTTTTACCATCAGGCTGCTTTTGTGAAATGGAACTTGGAACACATGCAGGTAAAAGACTTTATACGGGGTAGAGCTGTCAACCATAAGAGCTACAGATATTAGATCGTGGCCTACGGCTAAAGTTCGGAACCACTACAAACATCCATGACACCGTCGGGCCTGGTACACGAAACCTGGTCCCGAGGGCCAGAGCGCTAGTCACTCAGACGTAAGACCCTTAATATGCATTCACAATGAGCTATTTTTGAATAAATTAAATATAATAATAACCCGTGGGTTCTCATTGAAGGTGGGAAAAGCGGTGTTATGGATCACCCGTAGGTGGAAGTCTGACCTGTATTCGTGACGCTGACTTTTTACGTGTAGGGTTGTCAGCTCTGTAGCCAACTCTGTGCGGTCATATTAGATAGGAACCTACTGTTTAAAGTGTATCCCGAACCACTATAAACATCCATTTTCCCGCCGGAATTCGAACCCGAAACCTGTGCCACCGAACGCCAATCGCTCTGTCATCAGGCACCATATAAAACTAAATGTAAAAGTAATTTATTTCATTTATTCAAATGTCTTTTACATATACAATGCGATATTAATAAGAAAAAATATTTTCAAGAATGATTTTATGATGTCGAAATTCGATTTTTCGTAGTAACACGTAATTGCCTTATTTCTTTTATTTTATTATAAAAATGTATTTCTTTTAAGTGTTATATTTTACTTAATACTTTATTATACGAAATGATTCATTATGACAAATTATTATTTTATTATACAATATGATTTAATATGACAAAAATTACTTTCTATACCAAATGATTCTGATGACAATAGATTTATTATTCAAAATGATTTATTATTCCCTATTATTTCGTTTATTCGTATAAATTCTTTTTAATAAATAATGCAATATCAATAAAAAAACGTTTAATAGAATAACTTTATGATGTGGAAATTTGATTTTTCATAGTAACACTAAAGTGCCTTATTTTTTTCTCTTATAATAAAAAAAATTATTTTTTCTTTAAAGTGTTATATTTTGAAGAGCCTACATGACTCAACGCATTTTAAAACATGCAATGGAATTCGGCAATGAGTCGAAAAGCGGCGAACTCAGCAAACAGAAAAAGCAGAAAGATACGCAACGCACTCTCTGGAGCGACGAATTACATTTGTCAACGTCAGCACCCTCCGCCGTAATGAAATCAGTCTTCACTGCTACTGCGACTTGGACAAACCTCATTTCGAGATGAGTCGGGGATGGGGGTGGAGAGAACTCTAAAAATGTCGTTAGCAGCACCCCTCTCCCCATCTCGATCCCGATGCCACATTTTGACAAGAGAGAATGGAATTCTGATGCGGCCAGGTGAGGAAAATGTGATTTTCCTCTCCTCGACTCGCTTTTCTCTTTGACCTGCCGCCTTGTTTATTGTTTTGTTGTTGTCGCTGTTGTTTCCATTTGTTGTGAGGCAGAAATTCAGACAATGTTAGAGGATTTGGAAAACAAATGCATTTTCCTGGTTGTGTTTTAAAATTTTTATTGTGTCGAGTTTCATAGATCTGTTAGCATATTTATGTTTGTGTATTTGTCTATGTGCAAGATTGTTGTTTGGATTTGGAGATTGAGAAATGATTTCGTTTTGATAGTGAATACACAATTTCGCAGATGCAGAAAGAGCAGGAAACTTATTTTTCGAACATAAAATATTGAGATGATCTTAAGAATTTTCGCAGAACAATGTGTTGTTTTATTTTAGTCAAGAAAAACTCAAAAATAAGCTAAGCAGGAATTTGGCCTGATATTATTGGAAAGTACTGTTAACACATGAAACGTATAAATTATATTGATGTGATACAGGCTTTTATTAAATAACCAATTAATGACAACTAATTTATGGCATTATCTTTGTTATCATGAGCTTATGTTATTTTTCTTGTTTGATTTCATTATGATAAATGATTACTTTACTGTAGAAAATGATCCATTATAACAAATCGATTTATTATACAAAATTATTGATTACGACAAATGATTACTTTATTATACATGATGATTCACGATGACAAATACTTACTTTATTATAAAAATGATTCATTATGACAAAGGATAATTTTTTATTGATAAATTTCGCCTGTAATTTATCCTAGATCGTCGCCTTACACTAAAGGATTACTTTCTTCTAAAAAGGATTCATTATGACAAATAATTACTTTTTATACAAAATGATTGGAAAAACTATATATTTTAGGTATGGCATATAACCATATTGATTTTCACTTTTCAAAAACCTTTTAAAATATTCGAAATGTATTGTGATGTGATTGTAATGTAAATATTCAAGAAAATATTCATAGTCATTGACCATATGATGCCAATTAAATTATACCTAAAAGTAATTTATTTCTTTTATTCTTATTATAAATAAATAATGCAATATCAATAAAATAAAAATTTCAAAAAATGACTTTATGATGTCGAAATTTGATTTCTCATAGTAAAGGTTTTTTTAGGTTCTTATAATAAAAAATGCATTTCTTTTAAGTGTTATATTTTAAACAGCCAACATGACTCAAGCATTTTAAAACATGCAATGGAATTCAGCAGTGCATCGGAAGAACGTCAAACTCAGCAAACAGCAAAAAGCAGAAGAGATAGGCAACGCTGTCTCTGGTGCGACGAATTGCATTTGTCAACGTCAGCACCTAACGCCGTAATGAAATCGAATCTTCACTGCGACTGCGACCTGGACAAACCTCATTTAGCGATGAGTCGGGGACAGGGTGGGGGGGGGAGTGCAAGAACTCTAAAAATGTCGTTAGCAGCATCCCTCTCCTCCTCTCGATCCCGATGCGACATTTTGACAAAAGAGAATGGAATTCCGATGCGGCCAGGTGAGGAAAAACGTGATTTTCATCTTCTCGACTCGCTTTTCTCTTTGACCTGCCGCCTTGTTTGTTTTTTTGTTGTTGTCGTTGTTGTTGCCATTTATTGTAAGGCAGAAATTCAGACAATGTTAGAGGATTTGGAAAACAAATAAATCTTTCGGGTTGTGTTTTAAAATTTTCATTGTATCCGAGTTTCGAAAATCTGTTAGCATATTTATGTCTGTGCTTTTATCTACGTGAGAGATTGTTGTTTTGATTTGAGATTGAAGAATGATTTCGTTTGATCGTGAATATGCAATTTTTTGAGATGCGCAGAAAAGCGAAGGAAACTTATTTTCTCGAACATAAAATATCGAGATGATCGTAAGAATTTTCGCATAACAATGTGCTGTTTTATTTTAGCCAAGAAAAATTTAAAAAATAAGCTGAGCTGGAATTTGGCCTGTAAATTATTTGGAAAGTAATATTAACACATGAAATGTATAAATTATATTGATAAGACACAGGCTTTTATTGAATAACCAATTAATGACAACTAATTTATGGCATTATCTTTTGTTATTATGAGCTTATGTTATTTTTCTTTTGATTCCTTTCATGATAAATAACTACTTTACTGTAGAAAATGATCCATTATAACAAATCTATTTATTATACCAAATTATTGATTACGACAAATGATTACTTTATTATACATGATGATTCACGACGACAAATAATTACTTTATTATAAAAATGATTCTTTTTGACAAAGATCACTTTTGACTGATAAATTTCGGCCGTAATTTATCCTAGATCGTCGCCTTATACTAAAGGTTTACTTTATTTTAAAAATGATTCATTATGACAAATAATTAATTTTTTATACAAAATGACTGGAAAAACTAAATATTTTAGGTGTGGCATATAACCATATTGATTTTCACTTTTCAAAAACCTTTTAAAATATTCGAAATGGGGATCATAGGGATTGTCCACATTATGCCAATTAAATTATACATAAAAGTAATTTATTCCTAAGCTTTATTTATTTATTCTTTGTATTATAAATAATGCAATATCAAGAAAATAAAAATTTCAAGAATGACTTTATGATGTCGAAATTTGATTTTTCATAGTAACACAAAAAGTAATTTTTTTTTTTTTATCTTACAATACAAATGTATTTCCTTTAAGTGTTTTATTTCGAACAGCCTACATGGCTCAAGCCGTTTAAAACATGCATCAGAATTCAGCAATGCATCGGAAAGAACGGCGAACTCAGCAAACAGCAAAAAGCAGAGAACGCATTTGTGAAGCTCACTTTGATTGACGTCAACGTCACATTGTCAACGTCAGCACCCTCCGCCATAATGAAATCGAGTCTTCACTGCGACTGCGACTCGGACTGGACAAACAACATTTCGAGATGAGTCTAGGGGTGGAGGAAGAACTCTAAAAATGTCGTTAGCAGCATCCCCCTCTCGATCCCGATGAGGCATTTTGACAAGAGATAATGGAATTCTGATGCGGCCAGGTGAGGAAAATGTGATTTTCATCTCCTCGACTCGCTTTTCTCTTTGACCTGCCGCCTGTTTATTGCTTTGTTGTTGTCGTTGTTGTTTCCATTTGTTGTGATGCAAAATTCAGACAAAGTTCGAGGATTTGGAAAACAAATAAATTTTTCGGGTTGTATTTTTAAAATTTGTATTGTGTCGAGTTTCGAAAATCTGTTAGCATATTTATGTTTCAGCATTTATCTACGTGCGAGTTTGTTGTTTGGATTTGGAGATTGAAGAATGATTTCGTTTTGATCGTGAATACACAATTTTTGAAGATGCGTAGAAAAGCGCAGAAAACTTAGTTTCTCTAACATATAATGTCGTGATAAGCTTAAAATTTTTCGCATAACAATGTACTGTTCTATTTTTAGTCAAGAAAAATGCAAAGAATAATTTGTGCAGAATTTTAATCTGAAATTATTGGAAATAAAGACAGTTTTTGCAGACCGTATTTTGGACGTCCATTAGCTTTTTCTCCCAATCGCGCATGCTCATAGAAATTGCGCATGCGTATCTGTAATAATGTTTCCTGTGAGCATGCGCTAGGAGAAAAGCTAACAGACGTTCAAAATACGGTATGCAAAACTCTCTAATATGACATATTAAAAGTCACTTTATAAATTTTAGTGATATGGAACTGTATTATTATTAAATAACCGATTAATAACTTTATCTAATGTGTGACATAATTTTTTGTTATGATTAGCTTATGTAATCTTTCGTCTTTGATTCATTATGGCAAATTATTACTTTTATGCAAAATGATTCATTATGACAAAGGAATACTTTATTATACCAAATCTTTCATTACGACAAAGGATTACTTTATTATACAAAAATGATTCATTTTGACAAATGATCGTTTTTGATGAATAAATTTCGTCTTTGATTCATAATACCAAAATATTACTTTCTGATACAAAAAATTATTCCTTATGACAATCGATTGCTTTATTGTCCTACCCCCATCAGTGGGCTATTCGTGGTATTCATGTTTGATTACCCTTGTAACTAAAAGCGTGCTATGTAGCTGTAGATGCAGGATTGGTAGTGTAAAAAAGAGGGAATAATGTCCTACATTTATGTGTTTTATGGGAAGAATCCTGAAAACTTACATCAGCAATCTGACTATCGGTGCGAGAAACTGGCACACAACACGACAATCGTTATGAGGTTCTTTCTTCTGTAAACATTGATGTTACGTTTCGCCATAGACTGACTCATGATCTAATTACAACCTGTGAAGGGCACGTAGGAGGATGTAGGAGTGTAGGAGTGCAGGAAGGGTGTAGGAGTGTTGAGTACAAATGCGCTAAAGACATTGTTGCAATCACTGCTTTCATGAAATAGAAAACTCGATGAAGATTGTGGCAATAAGTAAAACCGTCTGTATTGAGAGGTAGGCTTTGTGGTGGAAGTTTTCAGGGTTTTCTTCCCCTGCGACACTAAATGCGGGGCTTGTACCCTTGAAAGTCCTTCAGATAGGCACTGTTCTCCCCTCATCACTCGTCGGTGAGTTGTTCGTTAGATACATAAGTGGTACACATGAGGCCACCGATGTTAAACAATAAAAAGGGATGCCGTAAACAGATTCGAATCTGAGAACACTTGCACGATGTCTATTGATGGTACGAATCTAGAATAGATATATTAGAGATACGATATATGTTTTTCTATGGATTTATTTATTTTTATCCCACTTGGTAGACAGCAACATCCAGCCCCAGTCGAAGAACCCGTGTGTGATCTCATGGAAGGAGTGAAAGGGGTGGAGAGCTTCTTTAGTGATGGGGCACCCGTAGGTAGAAGTCTGACCTGACTCCATGACACTGACTTTTGACTGGCAGGGATATCAGCCCTACACCCAACGTTCTACTGTCATCTTAGAGCGGGACGTACTGCTTCAAGTGGAATAAAATCTATGGGGGTGCCGTGTTTCGAACTCAAAACATGTGCCACCGAACACCAGTCAGTCAACCATCACGCCCCATATAAAAATAAATGTAAAAGTAATTTATTTTACTTATTCTTATAATGTTTTTTACATAAATAATGCAATATCAATAAAAAATACGGCTGGGGGAGGATTCTCCTCTCGATCACGATGCGACATTTTGACAAGAGAGAATGCAATTCCGATGCAGACAGGTGAGGAAAATGTGATTTTCATCTCCTCGACTCGCTTTTCTCTTTGACCTGCCGCCTTGTTTATTGTTTTTGCTGTTGTCGTTGTTGTTGTTTTTTCATTTGTTGTGAGGCAAAAAAAATTGCAGACAAAATTAGAGGATTCGGAAAACAAATAAGTTTTTCGGGTTGTGTTTTAAATTTTTACTTGCTCGAGTTTTGGAAATATGTTAGCATATTTATGTTTGTGCATTCATCTACGTGCAAGAATGTAGTTTGCATTTGGAGATTGAGGAATGATTTCGTTTTTTATCGTGCATACGGAATTTCGCAAATGCGTAGAAAAACGCTGAAAAGGGGGAAAGATTCTGTTGTGATAGTTTGGTTTAAAGTGGATTTCGAACCACTCACAAATATCCATGCAACCGCCAAGATTAGAAGTTGAAGCCTGTAGTATCAAAAGCCCAGAGATCCAGCCATTTGGCCATCAGTCCCGCTCTTTTGTGATTAGGTAGAAGTCTGACTTGGCTCCGTGACGCTGACTTTATACGGGTTAGTCATATTGGTCATATTGGACTGGGACGTGCGGTTTTAAAGTGGATTCCGCACTACTACAAACATCCATGGCACAGCCGGGAATGGAACCCGAAACCATTCTGGCCGAGAGCCAGAGCGCTAATAACTCTGCCATCAGAGCCTTAATATGTATTTAAAATGAACTATTTTTGTATAAATTAAATATAATAAACGGGGACGTCATCAGACTTATTCAGTCAAACATTCATAATTTTTTTTTAATAAGTTTTATAAAATTACTTACAGTTTCGTGTTTTTCTGATAACCTTCACAAACTGATCTAAGACGATTAGTTATTAATATCTGTAATGAATTGTTGCAATCAGCTCATTAAGCTCAGCTTAAGTTAGTTCATTAATATCTGTAATGAGTCGAAGCAAATAAAATATATATATTATACCAATGAAAAAATCGAAATACATTTGTGGTTGTTTCTTATTGCAGTTGGTAGACAGTTACATCTAGTCATGTCCAAGAACCCATGCGTGGAGGAGGAAAAGGGGAGACAGCACCCGTAGGTAGAAGTCTGATTTGGCTTCGGGACGCTGATTGTCAATTGGTTGGCGCTCTGGCCTTTGGTACCACAGGTTTTAGATTAGAATCCTGGAGGCGGCATGGACGTTTGTGAGTAGATCGGAATCCACTTTAAACTGTAGGTCTCGATCAGTTTAGCCATCGTGTGCACAAGATGATCGTAGAGCGACAAAATCAAACCAAACCATGACGCTGATTATTATGGGCTGTTGTTGTTAGCCTTAAGACTTACTGTCATATTCAGATCAGGGCCTAAAGCTTAAAGTGCATTTCGAACCACTACAAACGTCTATAGCACAACTGGGACTCGAACCCTAAACCTGTGATACTGAGATCCAGAGCACTAGTCATTCGGCCATAAGGCAAATGGATACTTTACAGAAGATTTTTGATAATCACTATCAAAAAGAGTGGGCATGGCCGAGTGGATAGCGCTCTGGTGCTTTGTTTCGAGTTCTCTCGGTGCCATGGTTTTTTTTTTTTGTTTAGAATCCACTTTAAATTGTTGATCCCGGTCTAACAGGATCCTAGAGCTTCGTGGGGGTAGTGTGACTCGCGTTCGTAGCATATCAAGCTAGTAGCTACTTAGCTACAAGTGCCCCCTGGGTAGTGCTATATGAGTAACAGCAATACAGCTCTTGTTTATGGAATGAAGATTAACTGTCTCTGTATTGCCAGTTGTATTAAAAACAACATATATATATGGGACCTGATGGCTTAGATACCACCGTTCGGGTAGTCGGTGCCACAGGACCTATATATATATACGTTTCGTGTTAAAGTTCCGGCGGTGCCGTGGAGGTTTGTAGGGGGGTTCGAATCCACTTTAAACCGTAGATCCCGGATAGTATAGCGCTACGGGGTAGTGTTATTCGCGTCCGTAGCCTATCTTCAAGCTGCACATGTCCCCTGGGTAGCGCTAAATGAGTAACGTCGGTGCAGCCCTTGCTGATGGCATTAAGATAAATTGTCTCTGTATTGTCAGCTGCATTAGAACAGCATCTATAAAAAAGACATCAAACTAATTCTTAATTGCAATCAGGATGTCCATCTATTTCAAAATGTCGTCCAACAAGTTAAAGATTGACACGTGACCATTGGGGTTGGGAATGTAAGTTTTTTTAACTCAACTTGTCCCTTACCCGTTGTTTTCTTCATATTTCTCCCGTCCCCCTAAAAATTCTAAAAGTTTCGGTCTTTTATCTGATTTTCCAAGAACCTGTGAGGTCTCGTGGAAGGAGGTAGAGGCTGGACGGAGATAGAGAATGGAACAGCCGTAGGTAGAAATCTGATTTGGCACCATCACAATGACTTTTGTACCAACCCTACTACCAAAACTCTACAGTCATATTAGATCGGGACCTATAGTTTAAAGTGGATTCCGAATTAATATTTGAAAAACTGTAATAACATCCAGTGTCATCCGCTACAAGTTGAAAAAAATGTATCTGAACTTGAGTAGATGAATAAAAAGTATTTTACGAACAATTGAAAATTTGAACAAGATATATATAGGGAGAGTGTGAGCTAATAGACGGAATTGAAAAAGAGATCAAACTAATTCTCAATTGTAATCAGGATATCCATTTATTTCAAATTGCTGTTCAAGAAGCTAAAGATTGACACTTGACCATTGGGATAGCATTGCGAGTTATTCGTTTTTTACCACTCCTGTCTTCCACCCCTTGGTTTTTTTTATCTGTCCCCCCCCGCCCCTAAAAATTTCAAAAGTATCGGTTTTTTTTTTATCAGATGTTTCGAATTCGAGGCCGAAGACGGTGCCGGCGAGATAAGCTCGCCCTTGCAGTCCAACTAGGAAACCCCGTGGTGGCTCCGTTACAAATGGCCCCACACATCCAATCCTGATCCCCGGATAAATTTTTTTTCCAGGAACAACACTCCCGGATCTCCAGAAACGACTCCCGATGACTGATACCCTGGGGGAGCAGTGAAAACGGGAGAGGGGGAGGGAGAGTTGGATGCTATTTATCAAAAGTAAACGGGAAAAAAGAATGACAAATAATCCGGAATGAAATCGTTTGTTAAACGGCAGAAGATAACTTCAGAGGGGGAGTTGAGAAAATATGATAAAGAATTCCCAAAATAAAATGATCTGCTCTATCTGCCACCAGTAAATGCCTTCGTATGTCAAAGATACTGTTCTCTAATCTTCGGTATCGGAAAACTTTTCTTACTGCTTTTTAACATTTAAATTAAGCTTTATCTGATATATTATTACATATTTGATTCTACTGTTGGTTTTTTTATTTTTCCATTCAATATTTTTGTATGTTTTATGTTTATTTTTTTTTTTTTTAATTTTAATAAATTACTACTGTGCCCATGCACTTATGCCAATGTTTTTTCCAATTCTCAATGCATGTTAAAAAGTCATCGGCAAGGATGGCCTTCAAAGCGCGCTGCGATTCACGTTGAATCTCGTCAATCGACTCAAAACGGTGTCACCAGAATGCTCTTTTTGAGGTTAGGGAATATCTACAAGTCGCACGTTGGGAATACGGTGGTTGTGGAATGATACGGGTTTCATTTTTGATGGAAAAGTCCCGAAATATCAATGAAGTGTTAGCTGGCGCATTATCTTGATGAAAAACCAAGAGTTTTTTTTTTCCATAAATGTGGCCTCTTTTTACGAATAGCTTCACGCAAACGACACATGACACTCAAATAATATTTCTTGTTGACAGTTTGACCCGGCGGAAGGAATTCATAATGCACCACACCACGGTAATCGAAGAAAACAGTCAACATGACCTTGATTTTTGAGCGATTTTGGCGTGCTCTTTTCGAACTTGCTTCCCTTTTGTCCCGATATACAATCTATTGATCGGTTGTTTCCGGGTCGTAAGCATACATCCCAGTCTCATCTCCAGTTATGATGCATTTCAACTTGTCTTGATAGCCAGAAAAACATTGTTTCATATACTAGCTTGACGATGTTTTTCCAAAACATTCAGTGTTTTCGGTACCAATCGAGATTTGAAGCGTTTGAGACCCAAATGGAATTGACCGATTCTTTGAAATTCCAACATCGTCAGCAAGGTCTCTAATTGTAAATCGACGGTTTTCAAGAATCAAATTTTAAATAAGCATTTAAAGATTAAAAAATGCTAATTTAAATGCTTCATCTTCAATGCGTTCTCTGCCTTCTTTGAACTGTTTATACCACTTCTAAGCATTTCTTTCCAATATAGGAATGCTCATCGAATGCCTTCTGCACACAGGAATATTCATTCCGCACAGGAATATTTATTCCGCAAACAAAATTGAATGCAAGTTCTTTGCTCAACTAATTCAGACTTTTCACAAAAATCGCCGGAATACGTTTTAGTGTCTCGCAAAGCCAAGCGTAACTCGTACACTAATGAATATTTTGACGTCAAATTCACGCAGATGTCAAGGACAGTGAGAACAGCCTAAAAAAAAAAAAAAAAAATCGAAATTCCATACGCCCGGGAAATTTAAATTGAAAATTGGTTTTACTTTTTGGCCACAGAATTTTTTATCTCATTCGTGTATATTATTTGCTGCGACTGATATGCCTTTTTTGAGCCTGTATGCTTTTCTCAGAGTTTACATTAAGTAAAAGAAGGTAAAGGAAAGGTTTTTTTGGTAAAAAGAGGATATGATGAAACAAGAGAAGGTAAAAGAGAGATTGGTGTGAAATAAAAGAGAGGTTAACGGGGAAAAAAAAGAGAAGGTAAAAGAGAGGTTTACGGAGAAAAAGAGAATGTAAAAGAGAGGTTTATATCGAAAAAGAGAAGGTAAAAGTGAGGTTTAAGATGAGAAAAAGAGAATGTAAAAGACAAAAATTTATTGTTAAAAAAAGTGAAAGTAAAAGTGATGTTTTTGATGAAAAAGTAGAAATAAAAATAGTGGATCATGGGAAATAAAAGGAAACGTAAAAGATAGTTTTATGGCGAAAAACAAATAGGTACGAGTGAGGTTTGTGAGGAAATATGTGGAGGTCAATTAGCGGACGATGGGAAATAAAAGAAAATGCAAAAAAAAAAAAACGGAGTAAGTAAAACAGAGGTCTTTGCCAAAAGAAGGTACAAGTGGCAATTATAAGGAGAAAAAAATAGAAGTAAATAGTGGTAAATGGGAAATTGGAGAAAGCGTAAAAGAAGTTCTCGGGAAAAAGGATAAAAGATGAGTTGCTCGGGAGAAAAGAGAAGAGGTTTTTGACGTAAAAGACAAAGTAAAAAAGAGGTTTATGGGAATCAAAAACATAAATATCAGAAATATATTATATTTTCAAGAATACAAGAACTCTTTGATGGTTTATGATTCTCTGGGTTCGAAATCTGATGGATTGATCCATAGTATTATTTTCCTAGAATGCTTTATAAGGAATATATAATGAAAATAAAATACCATAATTCAATTTTTTTCTTTACGCAGCAATACTTCTAATAAGTTAGGTATTAACAAGGTTAATATATTGAGCGGTGACTCTTTTAATGAAATGCTGACTGCAGAAAATCCAAACTGATCGAGTTTATTCTGTGCATGGAAAAAGCATTCGTAAACAATAGGCCCACAATTCGATTACTCCACCCCTCCCCTTAACGAAATTAATGCACTAAACAAGATTTCCCTAATCCTCCCCTCCCCCTGAAGCACCCCTCTCACCCTCTATCCCATGAGCCAGAAGCCGATCTATTTAATGGGATTAATCGGCACCGGATTTTGTTTTGATGCGATGGATCAAATCGCCCCGTTTCCTGGAAAACAGTTTTACCTCCGTTAATTGAGTAAAAAAAAAAAAATGGAAACAATTCGTGTCCTCTAACGGTCATTTATAATATTGGATGCAATTTTAGTTTTCCGTTGCTTCTGTTTGCTAAAGATGGCTAATGAATGTGGGGAATGATTAATCTGGTTTTGAATCACCGCTCTTCAAGAGGCACATTGAAGTGGGGAAAAAACAACAAAAATGTGAATTGGGGAACTGAGTTACCGTTTTTAGGATGCTAACCTTACGAATAAAAGGTCGTTCATCGTTCTTGAACGCCGAATTGATTCTTTTTTCTTTCTGTTTCGTAATCTATTTGGCGCGAGTACTCAAATTCTTGTTTATGTCAGCTTAATGAAGAGGCCGAAACGGATGATTTACTTGAAATGCGATTATTAATAAATTATGAAGTAATAATAAATGCAATTTCTTTTCTATTTTTACTACATGAAAACTGTTTTTTTTATATTGATTTATTTAATGAAACTTGGCATCGTTATTTTATTAGATTGTTAATTAATTAAGTGGGGTTTTTTCATATACATATGTGTACTGGTAACTTGATATTTATTTGCTGAAAAATATAGGAAATTCTAAACAACAACAGATCATATTTTCAAAACCTTATTAAAATTATCCTTATATGTTAAAAAAAAAAAAAACGTTTTCAATGATAATTTGAATTATTATTTTTTTTTTTTTGCATTTTCGGAAGAACGTGGTTTACATTTATCACATTTGTATATAATATTTACTACGACTGATAAGCATTTTCTGAACGTGTGAGTTTTTCTTAAAATTTACAATAAGAAAACAAGGTAAAAGAAAGGTTTATGGCGAAAAGTGAACTTATGAGAAAAAAGAGAGTTTGATGGAAAATAAAAGAGCAGGTAAAAGGAAAAAAATGGTATATGAGAGGTTTATGGGGAAAAACAGAGAAGACAAAAGATAAATTTATGTCAAAAAGAAAAGGTAAAAGTGAGGTTTATGAGGAAAAAAGTGAAGGTAAAATAGTAGGTAATGGGAAATAAAAGAAAATATAAAGCAGAGATTTATAGCGAAAAAGAAAATGTAAAAAAAGATTTATGGTGAAAAATAGAATATAAATGTGAGAGATAAAAAAAAAAAAATAGTGGCAAATGGAAAATTAAAGAAAATGTAAAAGAGAGTTTATGGGATAAAAGAAAGGGTCAAAGATGGGCAGAAAAGAGAAGTTTGGTTTGGTTTGTAGCTCTACGGTCCACTTGTGCACACGTGGACAAAACAGACCAGGACCCACTGTTTAAAGTGGATTCGAACCACTCACAATCATCCATGTCCCCGCCAGAATTCGAAAGTGAAACTTGTAGTACCAAAAGCCAGAGTGCTAAACACTTGACCCCCAGGACGCAGAAAAGAGAAGAGGTTTTTAAGATTAAAAAGTTTATGGAAATCGATTATGTCAGAAATATATTACTCAGCTCGATATCTAAAGGATTAAAAAAATTTCATTTCGTTTTCCTGGCATACTTCGTAGGGAAATATATAACGAAAAATAAATACTGTCATTCAATTTCTTTTCCTAACTCAGTTATACTTCTAATAAGTTAAGTGTAACAAGGTTAATATATTGAGGGTAACTCTTTTAATGAAATGCTGACTGGAGAAAATCCAAACTGATCGAGTTTATTCCGTGTATGAAGAACGCATCAGTCAACAATAGCGGGTAGGCCCACAATTCGATTACTCCCCCCTCCTCTTAATGAAATTAATGCACTAAACAAGATCCCCCTGAAGCACCCACCCCCTGAGCCTGAGTCGATCTATTTAATGGGATTAATTGGCACCGGATTTTGTTTTGATGCCACGGATCAAATTACCCTGTTTCCTGAAAAACAGTTTCGCATCCGTTCATTGGGAGGAAGTTAGAATGAAAAAAAAAAAGAAAAAGAAAAAAAGAAAAAATGTCCTCTAACGGTCATTTGTAAAATTGGATACAATTTCAGTTTTTCGTTGCTTCTGTTTGCAAGAGAGGGCTAATTGATGTGGGGAATGACTAATCTGGTTTTGAATCTCATCTCTTCAAGAGGCACATTGAAATGGGAAAAAAACAACAAAAAATGTGAATTGGGGAACTGAATTACCGTTTTCAGAATGTTAACCTTACGAATAAAAGGTCGTTCATCGTTCTTGAACGCCAAATTGATTTTTTTTTCTTCTGTTTGTAATGTATTTGGTGCGAGTGCTTCAATTCTTGTTTATGTCAGCTTAATGAAGAGGCCGAAACGGACAATTTACTTGAAATGCGATTATTAATAAAGGATGAAGAAATAATAAATAAAATTTCTTTCTATTTTTACTGCACGAAAACAGTTTTTTCGTTGATGTGTTTAATAAAACTTGACATCGTTAGTTTATTGGATTGTTAAATTAATTGTCTTTTTTTTTTTCGTAATTATATGTGTACTGGAAACTTGAATCATTATTTTTTTTGTTTGTTGCTGAAAAATATATGAAATTCTTAAAAACAACAGTCCGTATTTTCCATACTTTTTAAAAATTAGCCCTATATGTTAAAATGTGGTGTTCGGTAATAAATTAAAAGTGTTTTTTTTCTTTCGATATACACTGAAGTGACAAAAGTCATGGATACCTCTTAATATCGTGTCGGCGCTCCTTTCGCCCGGCGAAGTGCAGCAACTCAACGTGGCATGGACTCAACAAGTCGTTGGAAGTCTTCTGCAGGAATATTGAGCCATGCTGTCTCGATAGACGTCCATAATTGTGAAAGCGTTGATGGTGCAGGATTTTGGGCACGAACAGACCTCTCGATGATGTCCCATAAATGCTCGATGGGATTCATGCCGGGCGATCAAGGTGGCCAGATCATTCGTTGGAATTGTCCAGAATGTTCTTCAAACCAATCGCGAACAGTTGTGGCCCGTTGACATGGCGCATTGTCATCCATAAAAATCCCATCGTTGTTTGGTTACATGAAGTCCATGAATGGCTGCAAGTGTCCAAGTAGCTGAACATAAGCATTTCCAGTAAATGTTCGGTCCAGTCGCACCAGAGGACCAAGTCCATGCCATGAAAAAACAGCCCACACCATTACGGAGCCACCACCAGCTTGAACAGGGCCTTGCTGACAGTTTGAGTCCATGGCTTCGTGGGGTCTGCGCCGCACTCGAACCCTACCATCAGCTCTTACCAACTGAAATCGTGACTCATCGGACAAGGCCAAGGTTTTCCATTCATCTAGGGACCAACCGATATACTCAAGTGCCCACGAGTCGCTGCAAGCGATGTCGTTCTGCCAGTAAAGGCACTCGAGTCGGTCTTCTGCTGGAATAGCCCAAGAAAGCCAAGTTTCTCCGCACAGTTCTAACAGACAAGTTCCTTGTACGTCCCACATGATTTCTGCGGTTATTTGACGCAGTGTTGCTTGTCTGTTAGAATTTACGACTCTTTGCAGACGTCGCCGGTCTCGGTCGTTAAGTGCAGGCGGTCGACCACTGCGCTGTCCATGGTGGGATGTTATGCCTGAAATGTCATACTCTCGGCACACTCTTGACACAGTGGATCTGGGAATGTTGAATTCCCTAACGATTTCCGAAATGGCATAACCCATGCGTCTACCTCCAACTAACATTCCGCGTTCAAAGTCTGTTAATTCCGTCGTGCGGTCATCATCACGTCAAAACCTCTTCACATGAATAACTTGAACAGAAGTGAAAGCTCTGCGAAAGCACTGCGCATTCATACCTGTTCAACGCGATGCTACTGCCATCTGAAAATTTGCATATTGCTATCCCATGACTTTTGTCACTTCAGTGTATCTTAAGATGATTTTATTAGGAGGCATATTTATAAGGGTGTATCTTTTTTTGTATTCTTGCATAAGGCAATATTCTTGCAGTATCCATTTATAAAATTGGATACTGGCCTAGTGGCTCACCTAGGCCTAGTATATGATCTAGTGGCCTAGTATATAACCTAGTGGCTGACGCTCTGGCCCGCTATCGCTCGGGGACACAAGTTTCGGGCTCCAGTACCGCTGGTGCCATGGGTGTTGTAGTGGTTCGGAATCCACTTAGAATAGTGATACTCGCGTCCGTAGCGTAACTTCTAGCTACACATGCTGCCTGGGTGGTGCTAAATGAGTAACACCTGTGCAGCCCTTGGTCATGTTATAAAGAATAAATGCCCTGTATTGACAGCTGCATTAGAACAACAGCAACAAGAAAAGAAAGTAAAAGAGAGGTTTATGGCGAAAAGAAAAAGTGAACATGAGGTTTATTATTAAAAATTGAAAATAAAATAGTGAATGAAAATAAAAGAAAATGTAACAAAGAGGATTTTGCAAGAAAAAAAAAACAGAAGGTAAAAGTGAAAGTTATCAGGAAAAAAAAGAGCATGTAAAATAATGCTAAATGGGAAATTCAAGAAAATAGGAAAAGAAATTTACGGCAAAAAAAAAAATTGTAAAAGATGGGTTGATGGAAAAAGAAGAGAGATGAGATTTTTCAGGTAAAGGAGAGATTTATGGAAATTGGAAATATCAAAAATATATTCTTATGAATACAAGAACTCTCATGGATTCATCTTAAATTTATTTTATATTTTTCCTGGCATGCTTTATAAGTATGCAATGAAAAATAAATACTATAATTCAATTTTTTTTTCCTTACTCAGCGATACTTCTAATAAGTGAAGCGTAACAAGGTTAATATATTGAGCTGTAACTCTTTTAATGAAATGCTGACTAAGAGAAATTCCAAACTGATCGAGTTTATTCCGTGCATGAAAAACGCATTCGTCAACAATAGCGGGGTAGGCCCACAATTACACCACCCCCTCCCCTCTTAATGAAATTAAAGCACTAAACAAGATCCCCCTCACCCCTGAAGCACCCTCATCAGCCAGGCGTCGATCTATTTAATGGAATTAATTGGCACCAGATTTTGTTTTGATGCAAACGGATCAAATTGCCCCGTTTCCTGGAAAACAGTTTTGCATTCGTTAATTGGGAGGAAGTAAAAATGAAAAAGAAAAGAACAAATTCGGCTCTTCTAACGGTCATTTATAAAATTGGATACAATTTTGGTTTTTCGGTGCTTCTGCTTGCAAAAGAGGGCTAATTGATGTGGGGAATGATTAATCTGGTTTTGAATCTCCGCTCTTCAAGAGGCACATTGAAGTGGGGAAAAAAAACGACAAAAAAAGTGAATTGGAGAACTGAGTTACCGTTTTTAGGATGTCAACCTTACGAATAAAAGGTCGTTCATCGTTCTTGAACGCCGAATTGATTCTTTTTTTTTTCTGTTTGTAATCTGTTTGGCGCGAGTGCTCAAATTCTTGTTTATGTCAGCTTAATGAAGAGGTCGAAATGGATGATTTACTCGAAATTCGATTATTAATAAAGGATGAAGAAATAATAAATACAATTTCTTTTCTATTTTTACTACATGAAAACAGTTTTTCGTTGATGTGTTTAATAAAACTTGACATCGTTTGTTTATTGGATTGTTAAATTAATTGACTTTTTTGTTGTGTTTTTTCCGTAATTATATGTGTACTGGAAACTTGAATCATTATTTTTTTGTTTGTTTGCTGAAAAATATAAGAAATTCTTAAAAACAACAGTCCGTATTTTCTATACTTTTTAAAAATTAGCCCTATATGTTAAAATGTGGTGTTCGGTAATAAATTAAAATTGTTTTTTTTTTTTTCTTTTGATAAATCTTAAGATGATTTTATTAGGAGGAATATTTATAAGGGTGTATTTTTTGTATTCTTGCATAAGGCAGTATTCTTGGAGTATCCATTTATAAAATTGGATACTGGCCTCTGGCTCACCCTAGGCCTAGTATATGACCCAGTGGCCCTAGTATTTGACCTAGTGGCTGACGCTCTGGCCCTCTAGCGCTCGGGGCCACAAGTTTCGGCCTCCAGTACCGCTGGTGCCATGGGTGTTGTAGTGGTTCGGAATCCACTTTAAACCATCGATCCGAGTCTAATAGTATCGTAGAGCTTTGCTGGAATAGTGATATTCGCGTCCGTAGCATAACTTCTAGCTACGCGTGCTGCCTGGGTGGTGCTAAAGAGTACCAGCTGTGCAGCCCTTGGTCATGTTATAAAGAATAAATGCCCTGCATTGACAGCTACATTAGAACAACAGCAACAAGAAAAGAAAGTAAAAGAGAGGTTTATTGCGAAAAAGAAAAGGTGAACATGAGGTTTATTATTAAAAATTGAAAATAAAATAGTGAATGAAAAAATAAAAGAAAATGTTACAAAGAGGATTTTGCAGAAAAAAAAAAAAAGGTAAAAGTGAAAGTTATCAGGAAAAAAAAGAGCATGTAAAATAGTGCTAAATGGAAATTCAACAAAATATGAAGAGAAATTTACTGCAAAAAAAAAAAATTGTAAAAGATGGGTTGATGGAAAGAAAGAGAAGAGATTTTTCAGGTAAAGGAGAGATTTATGGAAATTGGAAATATCAGAAATATATTCTTATGAATACAAGAACTCTCATGGATTGATCTTAAATTTCTTTTATATTTTTCCTGGCATGCTTTTTATAAGCTTATAAAACTAAATACTACAATTAAATTTTTTTTCCTTACCCAGCGAGACTTCTAATAAAGTTGACTATAACAAGGTTAATATATTGAGCCGTAACTCTTTTAATGAATTGCTGACTGGAGAAATCAAATCTGATGGAGTTTATTTTGTTCATGAAAAAAGCATTCGTAAACAATAGGCCCACAATTCGATTTCCCCCTGATTACCCCCTCACCCTATCCCCGAGACAGAAGCCGATCTGTTTAATGGGATTAATCGGCACCGGATTTTTCATTTTGATGCAACGGATCAAATTGCTCTGTTTCCTGGAAACACAGTTTCGCATCCGTTCATTGGGAGGAAGTTAGAATGAAAAAAAAAAAAAAAAAGGGAAAAAGTTCTTGCCTTCTAACGGTCATTTATAAAATTGGATGCAATTTTGGTTTTTCGTTGCTTCTGTTTGCAAAGGGGCTAATTGATGTCTGCAATGATTAATTTGGTTTTGAATCTCCGCTCTTCAAGAGGCACATTGAAGTGGGAAAAAACAACAAAAAAGTGAATTGGAGAGCTGAGTGACCGTTTTTTTTAGGATGTTAACCTTACGGATAAAAGGTCGTTCATCGTTCTTGAACGCCTGAATTGATTCTTTTTTCCTTCTGTTTGTAATGTAATTGGTGCGAGTGCTTTAATTCTTGTTTATGTCAGCTTAATGAAGAGGTCGAAACGGATGATTTATTTGAAAACGATTATTAATAAAGGATGAAGCAATAATAAAGGTAATTTTTGCTTTCATTTTTTGTTTGTTTATTGGCAAAATGTTTTTCATTGATTTAATTAATAAAACTTGACATCGTAATTTTATTGTATCGTTAATTAATTAAGTGGGTTTTTTTTTGTTCTTTTTCGTAAACATAAACATATGCGTACTGGAACTTTATTTATTTACTTATTTTTTTTGTTTGCTGAACTAAAAGTCATAGGTCTTGGTTTAATACGATCGTAGAACGTTGTGGGAGGTAGTGTTACCGGCGTCCATAGCATATCTTCAAGGTACACGTGTCCCCTGGGTAGTGCTAAATGAGTAACAGCGGTGCTTATAGCATAAAAATTAACTGTCTTTGTATAATCCAATATTATTGGATAAATATCTTTTGCCATGTAGGAACCTGATTGCCGAGTGGCTAGCACTGTGTCACTCGGTGCTATAGGCTTTGGATCGAGCACTGAATTGTGCCATGTATGTTTGTAGGGTTCCGGAATCCACTTTAAACCGTAAGTCCCGATCTAATTGGATCGTAGAGTATTGTGGGGATAGTGTTACTCTAACCGTAGCCTATCTTCAAGCTACACATGCCCCCTGAGTAGTACTAAATTAGTAACGTTTGTACCGCCCTTGCTTATTCATAAAGGTTAATTGTCTGTATATTGCCAACTGCATTGGAACAACAACATATACCATACTGTGTCTTCGAGAAATAATTCTTTGTTCACAAGACACGTGAGATTTTAAGAGAAATCAGTTCTCAGGAACAGATCTCCTTTAACTAGGATTAAATACATATGCATCTATCAAATTGTTGCGCATGCAGCTATAAACAAAATCACCCAGTGAGCTATTCATAAGAATAAATTTCGAAACTTGAGTTTGCATTTGCAGCCCTTTGAACCGCAGATACCACAGAATCCTCCAGGCAAAACCACATCTTCTGCACTGCATGCAAGGCACTCGACTCGTTCTATTGTCCCTTGGGACTTGTTTTTCAATTTTCTGATCCGATCCACTTCTATCTTACCATCCCTCTGCATTCGCCACAAGGGACTTCCATAAACTCTGTTCCCGAGAACTCTCCTTTTGCACAGGGGTGTGCCCCCTGCTGTGTTCACCCCTCAAGTCACTCCCTCGCAGACGGTTCTGGATGCGAAAGTTCTTTTTACGGTGGCAGCAAGAGAGAAAAACATTTTTCTTTTCTGTTTTTTTTTCTTACTGTCATTTGTTTTTTAAGCTGTTGTGAGTATAAAACGCTGAGGTCTGTAGATGGAGGAAAAAAATCCAGTTTTATTGAATATGTTGAAAACTAGCTATTAATTTTTTATAATAATCTCTCCAAATTCTAACAATCTTGTGTTACAAGATCTTCAAAATTACAGCTATGATATTTCTCTCCCCCAAAAAACCGCGAAGACCGCGATCTGTTTTAAATATCAATAGTTAAAGTCACTATTTCATCTTTCTGAAGGATCAATGCTTTCTTCTATACTGTACTGGATGTTTGGTTTTCATTACGGAGGTGCTCAGTTTTTTTAACTTACACTTTTCTTTTTTTTACTACAGTATGCTTTAATTTTTGTAATTTTAATTTCTTTCCTTCTGTATTTTTTTTTATCTCTCTTAATATTTTTAACTAATTTATTTATTTGTAATTTTTATTCAATTATCTACTTTTTCTATAAATTTTGAAAAATTTTCACACTTGCAATGATCTTAGACCAATCGAAAGGAACCCTATTTTTTTCCAGGATGGAAGTTTATGGTCACTGAGCAACCAATGCACTCCGAAAATCTACAACAGATGAAAGGAAAAAAATTGGTATAGGAATTGGATAAGCAGGTTTTGCTATGTTTGAGATGTCCTTTTTCTATTTACTGGGCATGTTTAAGGAAGATAAATCGGGTTTGACTGAATATTATTTTGTGACATTTAATACTATTGTCATTCCACAATAACAGCTATAAAAATTTATGTTCTGACAATTATATAAACAAATGTTTTTTTTATAGAGATCTTTCTTTTCCCGATATATATGGATAAATGTAGGGGGAAATGTTTGCAATGTAGGGAATTAATGTCCAAGTGGCTAGAGCTCTGGCGCTCGGTACCACAGGTTTCGTATTCGAGCACCTGGCGTTTCCACGGATGTTTTAGTGGTTCGGAATCCATTTTAAACCGTAGCTCCGGTCTAATATAACTATAGAGAGTTTTGCGTAAGGCTGGCATCAATACGCAGTAAAAAAAACATCAACTTTCTCGAAATCTGAAAATAGGCAGATGGCCTTTATCCAGCATGGGCTGTTGTGTCAATGAAGAAAAGAAGAGGAATATAATATATATATATATATATATATATATATATATATAAGCAAAATTAATCCAATCTATTAATTGATTTATTTATTTCCTTGCAGATATACTATATCATAATGAGTGTACTATATCAACACATTATGTCTGCCTACATAATGTGTCTACATTTATACCATAATGTGTCTATCTCTTTGTGGTGTGAGATTCAATGAAAAATGAGCTCTAAACTAACAGATCTCATTTCAATAGAAAATAATACATATACATCTATGAAGTTGTTGCAGATGCAGCCATAAAAGTGAAAAACAAAATCACCAAGAACCACCATCACCTTGAGCGATTCATAAGTATAAATTTTACATGAGCAGCCCTTTGAACCGCAGATACCACGAATGCTCCAGGCAAAATCTACTTCCTCTGCACTGTACTATGCAAAGCCGCCCGACTCGTTTCATTGTCCCCCAGGACTTGTCCTTGCCCGGCCATCGAGGCTTTCTTCAATTTTCCGATCCCATCCACTCTTATTCTCTCCCTCTTCCTGCATTCGCCACCGGGGGAACTCCATAAACTGCTGTTCCGAGTTTGCACGGGGGTTGTGTTTACACCTCGAGTCTCCCCGCAGATGGTTCTGGCTGCAAATGCTGCTGCTTTTTTCCTACGGGCACAGCAGAAAAGAACATTTATATTTTTCTCTATTTTTTTTTCCTGTCCTTTGTTTTTAAGAACTTGCGAACATAAAATGTTGAGATCGGTTGATGGTAGAAAAAAAAAATTGATGTAGGAATTACATAAGCAGGTTTTGCTGTGTTTGAGATGTCCTTTCCTGTTCACTTGGTATGTTTAAAAGAAGAGAAATCAGAGCTTGGAAAATTATTGTGTTACATTTAAGGCTGTTATTGTCATTCCACAATAATTTTTATAAAAATCATATTTCTGACATTATATAAAACGATGTTGTTTGATTTTTTTTTATATAGATCTTTCTTTTGCGATATATATATATTATATTATATTTATATCAATCCTTTAGTTTCATTTACATAGCATTCAGGTAAATCCCTTTACTCTCCGCAATGCCTTCTGCAACATTCTATACGTTTCCTCAAACAAAATTGAATGCAAGTTCTTTTATCAATAAATTCAGACATTTCAAAAATCGCCGGAATCAGTTTTAGCGTCTGACAAAGCCAAGCATAACTCAAACACTCATGAATATTTTGACGTGAAATTTCACACAGATGTCAAGGAGATTGCCAGCAACCTAAAAGAGAAAAAAAATTGAAATTCCATAAGCCCCGGAAATTTTAAATTTAAATTTGGTCTTACTTTTTGGACACAATAGTAATTAATGAAGAGGCGAGAAATTCTTATACCCGTCATAAATAGTATTTTTGCTAATTTTAATAAACTATTAATTTGCTTAAATATTTGAATGCCATCCTTTATCCTATAGAAGGCAGATTAACTTTGTCGAAGCCAATGAAAACCCTCCTTCTCCTTTCTCTCCTCCTCCTTTGTCATTTGCCTTATCTCCTTCAAAGGAACCCCTCGAATTTTGCTCCTTTCTTTTACAAAAACTAAACAAACAAACAGTCGAATTCTTCTCTTCTTGAAAATGAGATAGTTTTCCCAAATCCTTCCTCTTTCGGTATCTCTTCTTTTTTTCTTCTTCTAAATCCAAAAAGCCCATTTAAGAATGCATCTTCTCGATATTTTTCTTCTATTTACGAGGAGAAGAAAAAGAAGAGACCTGTTTTGAAGGAGTCTCCTGACTCGTCGAAGATTATTCCCAACAAACACCCCTGCGAGAAAGGACATGGAAAACAGCGAGTTTGATTTGTTTGGGTAAGTATGAGTTGCAAAAGTAGATGTGTTTTTAGTACTCCATCTGTATCCCTATTATGTGATCGAAGTGTATTGAAAATAGAAAATGTGTTATTTAAAAATGAAACATTTTTTTCTTGATGCTAAATAACCTGTATTAAAAAAACTTCACTTAAAAGATTAGACAGGTTTTTCTTTTACGGCAGAATCCTATGTTTTAGGAAATGCCATAAAAATTCTCTAAATTGTGGTGGAGAAGTATTTCATTACGGGTCGGGAGTTATTCGTCAGTATGGAAGAAGCCTAACCCACTTTCTATACTCAATCCATGCCCGACTCGTGGCAAGGTTCGCTGCTGGTGAGCATTAGGACTGAGGTTCAATCTTCTGGCGGCATTCTTGTAGGCACTGTTTCAAAAAACGAAGGAACTAGATGGCGTTTATGAGGTTTAATATCTTGCCGCAATAGTCAGATTACCTGGTGGGAGCTTTCCAGGTATTCTCGTATACAATACGCAAATACAATACGTCTACTTGTTGGGAGTTTTCCAGGCTTTCTCCCGTACGATACGTAAATGCTGGGCAGTTTAATCTTTGAGTCCTCACGAGTGGCACTGCCTTTATTCTTCATCTACACGGAGAAGAAGTCAAACTTTTCCTACAGATGCTCCATCACAACAGAAGCTGCAACCCTCTTCCTTTCCATAAGGGATATGACAACAACAACTAAAATGGTCTGCTGTATTTGAGAATTTCCTATATTTTTCAGCAAAAAATTCATGTTTCCAATATGCATATGTTTATGAAAAAAACATTAATTAATTAACAATTCAATAAAATAACCATGTCAAGTTTTATTAAATAAACCAATAAAAAAAATCAGTTTTCCATGTACTGAAGACAGAAAAGAAATCACATTTATTAATGCTCCATCTTTTATTAATAATCGTATTTCTAGTTAATAATCCGTTTTTAGCCTCTTCATTAAGCTGACATAAACAAGAATTTGAGCACTCGCACCAAATAGGTTACAAACAACCGAAAAAAAAGAAACCAATTGGGCGTTCAAGAACGATGAACGACCTTTTATTCGTAAGGTTAACATCCTAAAAACGGTAACTCAGTTCCCCAATTCATTTTTGTTGTTTTTTTCCCACTTCAATTTGCCTCTTGAAGAGCGGAGATTCAAAACCAGATTAATCATTCCCGACATTAATTAGCCCTCTTTGCAAACAGAAGCAACGAAAAACTAAAATTGTATCCAATTTTATAAATGACCGTTAGAGGACGAGATTTTTTTTCCTTTTTTCTTTTATTCATTATTTATTTCCTTCCAATTAACGTACGTAAAACAGTTTTCCAGAAAACAGGGCAATTTGATCCTTTGCATCAAAAAAAAAAAAAAAAAAAAATCCGGTGGCAATTAATCCCATTAAATATATCGGCTTCTGGCTCGGAGGAGAGGGGGAGGGGGATGCTTCAGGGGATGGATTGGGGAAATCTTGTTTAGTGCATTAATTTTTATTAAGGGGAAGGGTGGAGTAATCAATTGTGGGTCTATTGTTTAAGAATGCTTTTTCCATGCACAGAATAAACTCGATCAGTTTGGATTTTCTCCAGTCAGCATTTCTTTAAAAGAGTTACTACTCAATATATTAACCTTGTTACACTTAACTTATTATAAGAATCGCTGCTTAAGAGAAAAAAATTGAATGATAATATTTAATTTTCGTTATATATTCTCTTATAAAGCATGCCAGGAAGAAATAAAAGAAATTAAAAATCAATCCGTCAGATCTCGGTCTCAGAGTATCTCAGATCATCAGAGTTCTTGTATTCATGAGAATGTATTTTGATATTTTCGATTCCCATAAACCTCTCTTTTTACCTGAAAAACCTCTTCTCTTTTCTCCCCCATAAGCCCATCTTTTAACCTTTCTTTTTTCCCACGTAAACCTCTTTCAAATTTACATTAATTTCTCATTAACCACCATTTTACACCTTATTTTCCTTATAACTCTCACTTTTAACTTCTCTATTTTTTTTTTCCAAAATCCTCTTTTTATCTCACATTGTTTCGGCATAAACCTCTCTTTTAATTTCTTTTCTTTTTAGTACTGTTATAATGCAGCTAGTAATACAAAAAAGTTATCGTCATGTCATAAGCAATGACTGCACAGTTATTACTCATTTCAACATTACCTAGAGGGTACGTGTAACTTGAAGATATGCTGCGGATGCGAATAACACTATTCCCGCAACGCTCTACGTTCCTATTAGACTGGGACCTACAAGTTTAAAGTGGATTCGAACCACTACAAAACATCCATGGCCCCGTCGGGACTCGCATCCGATACCTATGGGTCCCCGAACGCCAGAGCGCAAGCCACTAGGCCATCAGGCTCCGTATGTAAGAATATAAATGCTATATATTTATAAATATTCAATTCTAATAAAATCATTTTAATATTTATCAAAAGAAAATCTGTGTAATTCATTAAGGAACCCACTTTTTTAACATACCAGGATAATATTTAAAATAAAAAAGAAATATGGACTCCGGTTTTTTCCTGTTTCTAGTATATTAACATACCCAGGATAATATTTAAAATAAAAAAAAGAAAATATCTTCTCTGGACTCCCAGTTTTTTTTCCTTTTTCCTTTTACCTGCATTTCCCATCAAACTCTCTTTTTTCTCATAGGTTTTTACGCATATGTTTAAGAAAAAACACACGTTCTGAAAATGCATAATTAATTAACAAATGTGATAAATGTAAAAAAATGCAACGATGGCATTGAAAACGTTCTTTTTAACATATAAGGATAATTTTAATAAGGTTTTGAAAATAAAAATTTCCTGATTTTTCAGCAAATAAGAATCAAGTTTCCAGTACGCATATGTTTAAGAAAAAAAACACAATTAATTAACAATTAAAATATTGGCATTTTATTAAGTAAATCAGTAAAAGAGAAACAGTTTTCATGTATTACTATCGCAAAAAAATTCGATTAAATCATCCGTTTTAAACTTTTAGCTTTCATTAAACTGACATAAACACGAATTGAAGCACACGCGCCAAATAGATTATAAACAAAAACAGAAGAAAAAAAGAATCAATTCAGGCGTTCAAGAACGATGAACGACCTTTTATTCGTAAGATTAACATCCTAAAAACGGTCACTCAGTTCCAATTCACATTTTTGTATTGTTTTTTCCCACTTCAATGTGCTTCTTGAAGAACGGAGATTCAAAACCAAATGAATCATTCCCGACATCAATTAGCCCTCTTTTACAAACAGAAGAAACGAAAAACTAAAATTGTATCCAATTTTATAAATGACTGTTAGAAGGCAGTAATTATTTCCTTTTTTTTTTTTTTCTAACTTCCTCCCAATGAACGGATGCAAAACCGTTTTTCAGGAATCAGGGCAATTTGATCCGTGGCATCAAAACAAAATTCGATGCCAATTAATAGCATTAAATAGACTGGCTTCTGGCGCGGGGATAGGGGGAGGGGTGCTTCAGGGGGATCTTGTTTAGTGCATTAATTTAATTAAGGGAGGGGGGAGTAATCAATTGTCGGCCTATTGTTTACGAATGCTTTTCCATGCACAGAATAAACTTCTATCAGTCTAGATATCATCCTGTCAGCATTTCATTAAAAGAGTTACCGCTCAATATAGTAACCTTGTTACCCTTAACTTTATTAGAAGTATCGCTGTATAGGAAAGTAAAGAATTTAATTATAGTATTTAGTTTTCCTTCTATATTCCCTTATAAAAGCATGTCAGAATAATATAAAAGAAATTGATCTATCTCAGAGAATCACAGGACATTAATGTTAATTAAATTAAATTCTTGTATTCATGACAATGTAATATATTTTGTACATTATCGCTTTCCATAAACCTCTTTACCTTTAAAACCTCTTCTCTTTTCTTCCCACCAACCCATCTTTTACTCTTTCTTTTTGCTCGTATGCCTCTCTTTTACATTTTCTTTAATCATGCATTTATCACTACTTTTTCCTTTTAACTCTCACTTTTACCTTCTTTTTTTTTTCGCCATATATCTCTTTTGCAAATTCTTTTTTCGCCATAAACTTCTTTACAGTTTCTTTTATTTCCATTCCTCACTATTTTACCTTCACTTTTTCCTCATAAACCTCACATTTACCTTTTATTAGAGAGTTTTTGCGTAACGTTTTTATCATCCGATATTTTTTCTTCCTAGCGCGCATGCTCATTGTACCAATTGTGCATGCATATCTGTAATACTGCACTACTGAGCTATTGCTATGAGCATGCGGGCTAGGAAGAAAAATATCGGACGATAAAAACGTTATGCAAAAATATCTTTATTATTTGACGTAAATCTCACTTTTACTTTCCCCTTTTTCTCCATAAACCTCTCATTTACAAATCATTTTTCGCCTTTAACCTCCCTTTTTACCCTCTCCTTTAATTCCCCATCAATCTCTCTTTTTTACTTTCTCTCGTTTTCCTTCATAAGTTCTATTTTGCCTTCGCTTTTTCTACCCGTAAACCTTTTTTTTTTTTTTTACCTTCTTTATTATTGCAAAGCTTTAAGAAATATATACAGGTTCAGAAAATTGTTAAAAGTCGATGCAAATAGTATACACAAATGAGATAAATATAAACCACTAACTTCTCAAAATATAAAATGGAAAAAAAAATTTATCATTGAAAACCTACTTTATTTTCCTATTATGATAATGTTTTTAAAAATGTATCTCATTTATTTCTATTGTTTTTGAGAATTTCCTACATTTTTCTTCCTAAAAATAATTCCAGTTTCCAGTACTCATATGTTTCTGAAAGAAAAAATACACTTAATTAATTAACAATCCAATAAAATTACGATGTCAAGTTTTATTAAATAAATCAATGAAAAAACAGTTTGCCAACAAGCAAACAAAAAAAAGAGAACGAAAATTACATTTTTATATTTCTTCATCCTTTATTAATAATCGCATTTCAAGTTAATCATCCGTTTCGGCCTCTTCATTAAGCTGACATAAACAAGAATATGAAGCACTCGCACCAAATAGATTACGAAACAGAAAAAAAAAAATTCGGCTTTCAAGAACGATGAACGACCTTTTTATCCGTACGGTTAACATCCTAAAAACGGTAACTCAGTTCCAATTCGCATTTTTTTTTTCCCCACTTCAATTGGCCTCTTGTAGAGCGGAGATTCAAAACCAGATTAATCATTCCCGACATCAATTAGCCCTCTTTTGCAAACAGAAGTAACAAAAACCAAAATTGTATCCAATTTTATAAATGACCGTTAGAATTTTTTTCATTCTAACTTCCTCCCAACTAACGTATGCAAAGCTGTTTTCCAGGAAACAGAGCAATTTGATCCGTTGCATCAAAACAAAATCCGGTGCCAATTAATCCCATTAAATAGATCGGCTTCTGGCTCGGGGGATAGAGGGTGAGAGGGTGCTTGAGGGGGGCATTAATTTCATTAAGGGGAAGGGTGGAGTAATCGAATTGTGGGCCTGTTGTTTACTAATGCTTTTTTCATGCACATAATAATCTCGATCAGTTTGGTCTCTCCAGTCAGCATTTCATTATGAGAGTTACCGCTCAACATATTAACCTTGTTATACTGTATTTGAAGTATCGTTGTGTAAGAAAGTAAAGAATTGATTTATAGTGTTTCTTTTTCATTTTATATTCCCTTATAAATCATGCCAGGAAAATAAAAGAAATTGATCAATTCATCAGATCTTGAACCCAGAGAATCATAGGCCATCAAAGAAATTCTTGCATTCATGACAATGTAATATATTTCTGATGTTTCCGATTCCCATAAACTTCTTTTCTACCTTCTCTCAAAATCATCTCATTTCTTTACTTAAATCCATCTTTTAATTTTCTTTTTCTATTTTTGACATTCTCTTCTTTTCTTTATGACTATAACTTTTACCTTCACTTTCTTCGCCAAAAACTCTGCTTTACCTTCTAATTTTTCGCTATAAGCCTTTCTTTTCCTTTCTATTTCCCATCATTCACTTTTTACATTTCTTTTTTTTTTTCAGTATAAACCTCCCTTTTACCTTTTATTTCTTTGCCAAAACACCTCTATTTTAACTACTCTTTTCACCATTAACCTCTCTTTTACACTTTGTTTTATTTTCCATCTGCCACTATATTACTTACACTTTTTCCTCAAAAACATCACTTTTACCTTCTCCTTTTTTTCGACATACTACCTCTCTTTCACATTCTCTTTTTTCTCAAGAAACCTCTCTTTTTTTTTTCCATTATCCACTATTTTACATTTTCTTCTTATAAATCTCACTTGTACTTTCTCATTTTCTGCCAAAAATCTCTTTTCTACCTATTCTTTTATTTTCAACCCAAATCTCTTTTTTACATTTTCTTTTATTTCCATCCACTATTTTACATCCACATATTTCCTCATAAACGTCATTTTTACCTTTTCTTTTTTCGACCTAAACCTCTTCTTTTACCTTTTTTTTCCTCATAAACCACTCTTTTATATACCATTTTTACCCTTTAATTTTTCTTTAACCTTCTTTTTTATTGCAAGCTTTAAGATAGGCATACAGGTTCAGAAAATGCTCATTAGTCGAAGTAAATGTTATGCACAAATGATATATATGTAAAACATTTTCTTCTCAAAATGCAAAATGAAAGAAATAAAAATTGTTAATTATCATCGAAATTTTCTTTTTAACATAAAGGATAATTTTAATAAAGTACAGAAAATATGGTCTCAAGTTTTTGAGAATTTTCATCAAAAAAAAAAAAAAGTTTCCAGTACGCATACGTTTATGAAAAAAAAAAACCACTTAATTAATTAACAATCCACTAAAACAATGACGGCAAGTTTTTATGTAATAAAAAGAAAAAAAAAAACAGTTTTCATGTAATAAAAAGAGAACAAAAATTACATATACTATTTCTTCACCCTCTATTAATAATCGCATTCCAAGTAAATCATCCGTTTTAGCCTCCTCATTAAGCTGACATAAACAAGAATTGAAGAAAAAGAATCAATTCGGCGTTCAAGAACGATGAATGACCTTTTATTCTTAAGGTTAACATCCTAAAAACTGTAACTCAGTTCCGATTCACATTTTTTTTTGTTTTTCCCACTTCAATGTGCCTCTTGAAGAGCGGAGATTCAAAACCAAATTAATCATTCCTGACATCAATTAGCCCCCTTTTGCAAACAGAAGCAACGAAAAACCAAAATTGTATCCAATTTTATAAATGACCGTTAGAAGGACAAGAACTTTTTAACCCCTTTTTTTTTTTCATTATTTACTTCCTCCCAATGAACGGATGTAAAACTGTTTTCCAGGAAACAGGGCAATTTGATCCGTTGCATCAAAAACAAAATCCGAGCCAATTAATCCCATTAAATAGATCGCTTCTGGCTTGGGGGATAGGGGGTGCTTCAGGGGGATCTTGTTTAGTGCATTAATTTCATTAAGGGGAAGGGTGGAGTAATCAAATTGTGGGTCTATTGTTTACGAATGCTTTTTCCATGCACAGAATAAACTCGATCAGTTTGGGATTTTCTCCAGTCACCATTTCATTAAAAGAGTTACCGCTCAATATATTAACCTTGTTAATACTTACCTTATTAAAAGCATCGCTGCGTAAGGGATTAGTTTGCATTATATATTCCTTTATAAATCATGGTCGAAAAAAATATAAATAAATTCAAAATCAATCCATAAGATTTCAAGCCAAAGAATCCCAGGCCAACAAAAGATTCATGACAATATAATATATTTCTGATGTTTTTCTTCCCATAAACCTCTTTCTTACCTTCTGTTATATCTCAAAAACCTCTTCTTCTCTTTCCACATCTTTTTCCTTTCTTTTTTTCCGTAAACCTCTGTTTTACATTTTCTTTTTCTTTTCTCATTAACCACTATTTTACATTCTTTTTTTTTCTTTTTATAACTCACTTTTATCTACCATTTTTTACCATTCCCATTCCATTCCTCTTCCATATCCTCTTTTTATTTCTCATCCACTTGTTAGCTTTCACTTTTTTCCTCATAAACCTCGCTTATACCTTCTCTTTTTCAATTCATTCTATTAGCTCACACTCTCCTTATATATAACTTGTTCAATTTTCAATCGTTCATAAACTTAAAAAAAATGAATGAAAATTATTTATAAAGGACTTTCTGCAATATTGTGTGAAAAAGTTGCTCTCTAATCAATAATGCATTAAGAAACTAATACATAATATACACTGAAGTGACAAAAGTCATGGGATACCCTCTTAATATCGTCTCGGCCCTCCTTTCGCCCGGCGAAGTGCAGCAACTCGACGTGGCATGGACTCAACCAGTCGTTGGAAGTCTTCTGCAGGAATATTGAGCCATGCTGTCTCGATAGACGTCCATATTTGTGAAAGCGTTGATGGTGCAGGATTTTTCGGGCACGAACAGACCTCTCGATGATGTCCCATAAATGCTCGATGGATTCATGTCGGGCGATATAGGTGGCCAGATCATTCGTTGGAATTGTCCAGAATGTTCTTCAAACCAATCGCGAACAGTTGTGCCCCGGTGACATGGCGCGTTGTCATCCATAAAAATCCCATCGTTGTTTGGGTACACGAAGTCCATGAATGGCTGCAAGTGATCTCAAAGTAGCTGAACATAAGCATTTCCAGTCAATGTTCGGTCCAGTCACACCAGAGGACCAAGTCCATGTCATGAAAAAACAGCCCACACCATTACGGAGCCACCACCAGCTTGAACAGTGCCGTGCTGACAGTTTGGGTCCATGGCTTCGTGGGGTCTGCGCCCCACTAGAACCCTACCATCAGCTCTTACCAACTGAAAATCGTGACTCATCGGACCAGGCCACGGTTTTCCATTCATCTAGGGACCAACCGATTTGCTCACGTGCCCACGAGAGTCGCTGCAAGCGATGTCGTTCTGTCAGTAAAGGCACTCGAGTCGGTCTTCTGTTGGAATAGCCCAAGAAAGCCAAATTTCTCCGCACAGTTCTAACAGACAAGTCCCTTGTACGCCCCACATTGATTTCTGCGGTTATTTGACGCAGTGTTGCTTGTCTGTTAGAATTTACGACTCTTTGCAGACGTCGCCGGTCTCGGTCGTTAAGTGCAGGCGGTCGACCACTGCGCTGTCCATGGTGGGATGTTATGCCTGAAATTTCATACTCTCGGCACACTCTTGACGCAGAGGATCTGGGAATGTTGAATTCCTAACGATTTCCGAAATGGCATGACCTATGCGTCTAGCTCAACTAACATTCCGCGTTCAAAGTCTGTTAATTCCCGTCGTGCGGTCATCATCACGTCAAAACCTCTTCACTTGAATAACTTGAACAGAAATGAAAGCTGTGCGAAAGCAGTGCGCATTTATACTGTTCTACGCGATGCTACTGCCATCTGAAAATTTGCATGTTGCTATCCCATGACTTTTGTCACTTCAGTGTATATTCCATTAACAAATGCAAAAATTTTCCTTTTTCAAAACAAATTAATTCATGTATGATTGATTGAAATTAAAAAAAAAGATTAAACATAAAACATATAAAAATTGCAAACATTAAAAAAATCCAACAATAGAATGAAATCTGCAATAATATATCCGATAAAGCATGATTTAAATGTTAAAAAGCAGTAAGAAAAGCTTTTCTATATCGAAGATCAAAGAACACTATCTTTGACATACGAAGGCATTTACTGGTGGCAGATAGAGCAGATCATTTTATTTCGGGAAATCTTTATCCTGTTTTCTCAACTCCCCTCCGAAGTTATCTTCTGCCGTTTAACAAACGATTTCATTCCGGATTATGTGTCATTCTTTTTCCGTTTACTTTTGATAAATAGTAACCCCCTCTCCCGTTTTTCAATGCTCCCCCAGGGTATCAGTCATCGGAGTCGTTTCTGGAGATCCGGGAGTGTTGTTCCCGGAAAAAAAAAAATCTATCCGGTGATCGGGATTGGATATGTGGTTCCATTTGTAATGGAGCCACCACGGGGTTTCCTACTTGACTGCAAGGGCGAGCACTTATCTCGCCGGCACCGTCTTCGGCCTCGGGAATTCGGAACATCTGATAAAAATGCCGATACTTTTGGAATTTTTTTGGGGGAGGAACAGATAAAAAAAAACAAGGGGTGGAAAAAGGAGAGGAAACCCAACCAAGGAGGGGTAAAAAAAAGAATAACTCGCAATCCTATCCTATGTTTCAAGTGCCCATCTTTAGTTTTTGGGCGGCATTTTGAAAATAAATGAACATAATGTTTAAAATTGAGAATTATTTTGGTCTCTTTTTATAGTTTTTCTTTCTAATGCAGCTGGCAAATTCTTACCTTTATGCCATCAGCAAGGGATGCACCGACTTTTACTCTTTTACTACTTCCCAGAGGCACGTGTATCTTGAGCAATACTATAAAAGTATAAATATACCATATATAACGAGTTTTTGAAAAAAATAATTGGTCTTGCTTTTGGGCACAATAGTACTCTAAAAAATCGAAAGATTCAACGTTTGATATTACAAAGAATTAAACTCCTTTACCGTCAATTAATCAATTCTGGGATGTGTTTACTAAAGCAATCGATTTCAAAATAAACCCAGCATCGAATATATGAAAAAAGTAGAAGAAGAGGTTGTAATGAGGCAATTACAGTAATCAGAAACCGAAGGAAAGGTCCAAAGCAGGCTTCAAAACTCCTTGTTTCGCACCTTAGAAGAAGGTGCGGTATTCGGTTTTGAAGCCTACCACCTGCAATTAACCCATCAGCATATTCGGTGAGGGGCTGATGATAATACCGATTAGAGCAAATTACTCGCGAGAATCATCAGACCTCGATGAAGGAGCGCTCGCATTTGCATAATAGATGAAGGAAATTCAGGGGATTCATCAGCAGCGGAATTGTCGTCGGAGTATCTCTGCCAGATGTTTTCCAACGCCAAAGAATTGCTAATTTCGCGTTTTATGATTCACACGAACAGGTTTTTGAGAGGAATTTTTTTATTATCTCTTGTTGATGATTTTTCCATTGGAATGTGATAATTCAAGGAAAGTTAAATGGAACACTTACGTCATTAAAGAGTTAAATATGCAGTTGCGTTGCTTTGAGATGCATTTTTGAACGAGTTAATCTGTATGTCTCAAAGGATTATGCTATTAATGGAATATGATTTCATGTTGCAATCAATTAAAGCAAATATTTATCTGTTGGAGTAAAATATTAATTTAAAATTTTAAGTAAATAATTGTTATTAAATATCTAATTAATATTTGTTGTTATTACTAATTTCTTAAATACATCTGAGATTTTAATCGTTATTTAGATTTAAAACTGATTTCACGGTGTCATTTAATTAAAACAAATTTAAATGTGTTTAAATTTATACCATTAAAATACATTCTTTTTTTTTTTTTTTTTTTTTTTTTTAAGAAAAAGTAAAAGAAATATGATAGGAGGAAATAAAAATATTATATTTCTACGAAACAAATATTGCATATTTTGCATCCTTTTAGTATCATCATATTTTCAATGACTTTTACAGTAATAAATTAGAATTTTAACCATCTCTTCTTCCGGACAATTTCGGTGTTTTTACTTTTTTAAAGTAGCCAATTATTACAAAGAGATCAACTATCTTTAGTCTGTCCTAGATTAATGCTAAGAAATGTAGCAGGATCTATGTAAGAAACAGATTAACACAAAAAATAAAATAAGAATGTTTGATAGCATTGCTAAAAACATTCTCATTCTCGGTCTAAGAGGATCTTAGAGCGTTGCAGGGGCATTGTTACTGTGCGTCCATAGCTTATCTTCAAGCTACACGCCCCCTCCTGGGGAGTGCTAAGTGATTAACGTAGGTACAGCGTTTGCCTTAAGGCAACGAAAACAACTGTCTGTTTGCCAGCTGTATTAGAACAAAATATATGGCGCAAAGTAATTTTTTAAGTTTGATATTTCTTCTAAAGAAAGTAAATGGCTATATACCGCAAAAAGAAAAATTTATTTTAAAAAATGCCAATAATATGGTTTTATATTATTGTCAGACGCTTAAAGTTTTTATGAAAATTATGGGTGAATGACAATAACAGCATTTAATGTCACACAATAATTATTCTAGCTCCTATTTCTCTTCTTTAAACATACCAAGTAAACAGGAAAGGACATCTCAAACACAGCAAAACCTGCTCATACATTTCTTACAATAATTTTGCTCTCTTCTATCCACCGACCTCAGCATTTATGTTCGGCAACTTAAAAACAAATGACAGGAAAAATTAGAAAATATAAATGTTTTTCTGCTGCGCCCGTAGGAAAAAAAAAACAGCCACTTTTGCAGCCAGAACCCTGTGCTCAGGGAGACGCGAGGGGTGAACACAGAGGGGGCACACACCCCTCGCGTTCTCGGGAACAGCAGCTTATAGAAGTCCCCGGTGCCGAATGCAGAAAGGTGGGAGGATGGAGAGTGATGAGATCGGAAAAATTGAAGAAGCCTCGATGTGGCTGGGCAAAACATGTCCTCGGGGGCAATAGAACGACTCGGGTGGCTTTGCATAGTACAGTGCAGAAGATGTGGTTTTACAGAGAGGGATTCGTGGTATCTGTGGTTTAGAGGGCTGTTCATATAAATTTCCGAAACTTTACTTTATTCTTAAGTGAATCACTCACTCTGGTGATTTTATAGTAAAGTAATTTTTAACTTCAATATTTGATTTAAATTTACAACTAATCATATAACTCATATAGCTTGCTAATAGTGGCTGATAAATATTATCGCCACTGGAAAATCACAAAAGTAAGAAGAAGTATTTTCTTCCACTCTCATCTTTTTGACGATACCCGGTTGCCTCTGGTGTAGTAGTGGAGGCCTTTATGCTCCCCAGCGTGCATCTTGGTACTGAGCCATAAGTCGGGCACATGGATTGAATATTGAAAATATATTGTTCTTTCCTCCCATACAGACAGACAATGAGACATATAATTCTTCAACGTTTACTGGAAAACATCTCCGTCCCTCTCCTTTAGAGAATTTTTTGTGGCGTATCATGAAACATAATGATTCTACAGTAAAAGAAAACCTTTGATTTAATATCAGTTATTTAGCAGGTCGAGGGAAAAATATTTCATTTTTAAATGCAAAGTACATTTAA